>JAZKJV010009364.1:600000-871504 GCA_037367405.1 Ottelia alismoides | reverse complement strand
TTCCGTGGTGTTCGCCATCTCTAACTAAGCGGAGCTCACGGAGAAATCCTGGAAGAGACCAGGAAGGCAAACAAGTAGATGCTGCCGGTCGCGGGAGGCATGGGCGTCTACTAGTAACACGGTTTCCCTCTACTTTGACATTGTCAAGGAGAAAAATTGTCACTATCATAGGTAATCAAGATATTTTGTTGGGGAGATTGTGGTTCCACCGTCAGGGCTCCGACAGATCGTCTCCTCGCGATCGTCGGAGCATTTGGCCCCTCCCCATTACGCTCCCTCCCTGTTGCTTCTTGGAGATGCTGAGCTCGTCCGAGGTATGCTTCCAGTCCCCTATGGAGAACAAGTACATGCTTCTGGCTCCTCCCTTTGAGGTGCACGGCTGCAGTCACCCGTCGTGAGGAGCACAACTCTCCTATTCTGGAGGAGTTAGCCCCACCTTCGGACTACAGTTTTCCTCGTCTCCGGCTCCGCCACCGTCGTCACCGGCAGCGGATTCCCAAGGTCCAATTCCACCTCTGCCTACCGCCATCATAGCTGATGCTTCCGCCCCTTTGTCACCAGCCGCTGCCTCCGTCTCCATCCACACCGATCACCGTTGCCGCCTCCACCTCTCCCAATCCAGACTACACGTCAAGATTCATCCACTAGCCTCCTCCATGTCAGCCTCGACAGTTGGGATTGTATGTGGTTATATAAGAAGCCATACACCTCCTGTAATAGCCTGTAATAGAAGAGAAAAATTAATGCAAATATCATCTCTTTGAGATAGTTCTCTTGTGGTTTCATCATGTTCTTTATGGAGTAAAATTTCAGGTAAAATCATGGTGTTTATATTGCTCATTATCTTTATCTCTGTCTACAAAGTATCAAAACGAGTTCAATTCTCAAGGATTTATTTTATGTTCACGAGTTAATTGAGATTTGATTATCGAAACAAGTTCGATTTTGATTATTTTCTTGAAGATCATTATTATGTTGTTAAAGATTTATTCTTGAAGATTATTATTTGTTCATGTTCGTGATCTGTCCGAGTTTCAAGGATACTCCAGAATTTTTGAAACCCTAATACTGTAGAGATTCAATAGCATCATGCATCTTGTTCAAGTTCTATACATATCATCATTAAAGTTCTAGAAATCTCGAAGTTTTATTTTGCGCATATGCGCCAATTCTGAAGGTCTAGAATCACCAAGATCGAGAAATTCTAGGGGTCCCTGATAGAATCCTAACTCGAACAACATCAAGTATCTTTATTTATTTATATATAGATCATCATCATCAAAGATATGGAAATCTCGAAGTTTTATTGCATTCATATGCACTAATTTTGAAGATATGGGAATCGTTGAGTTCGAGAGATTTTAAGGTTCTTAACAGAGCAACCCTAATATAACGATTGCAAGCATCCGTGCACCATGAAAAACTATAGGTAGTGAAACTTCATTGTTTATAGATGAAGAAGATAGCAAGTTCATGAAAGCAACACCCATCGCCATCTTCGAGCATCTCCAGGAGCAAAAGTCCATCGGTGCAACACAAGTCCAGTGTTGATTAATCGATTGGAGAGGGGCTCCTAATGCCCAATCTTGGAGGGCATGCGGTGTCCGACAAGTAGGATCCGACAATCGTTGTATCGGTCGTTCTCGTGGTACTCGGAACATTACCAATCAACTAAGTCAACAATCAACCCACAATGTATGATAATTCGATGCAAATATGTGAGTTAAAATTTATTTTTATTTTAACTCTACAAAATATGTGTATAATGTAAGTGTAGAGCGTTGAACCATAGAGGCAAATGTGGATAGGTATTTATTGTTTAATTAAGGAAATTAAATAAAAAATATTTTTGTACTTCTTAGTTTTTAAAATTTTTATAGGTTTTTATTTTTTAAATAAATGTTATATTATATACATTTTTTAATTTCAATTCTTTTTACTTTTGTAAAATTTAATTTCTTTTTTAAGATATAATAAGTATATATATATATCTATATATAATACTATATATATAATAAATACTATATTAGATATATATAATAATATATAAAAACTCATAAAATTGAAAAACACTCTCGGACTGATGTTCTAAAAAGATAGAACAAATAATGGTTGTTGTATCAACCAGACAGATGAAAAATACACTACCGATCACTTCTTTATTCCTGCAAAAGAGACAGAAAATGTATCACGGTCGTTGTATCGATCAGGTGAGTTTACCAGAAAAGATTAAGGATTAGTTAATCTTCCTGAATTTTATTTATACTCCTAAACTTAAGTGTATAGCGGTTAAGCACGGGAGTGTCGAACCCAGGGAGGCAAACTATTTCAAAATAGGGTTAAACTATAGACAAACTAATGTAGACGGGTTCCTAATTTTTATTTTATTTTTAGGGAATTTTCTGGATTTTTATTTGAATTTTAATGAGTTTTGTATTGTTTTTGTAAATTTTAAGTATTTTATAATTTTTATTATTAGCAAATGTTTTTATTTTTATTAATTTTTAATTTTGTTATTTTTATGTTTTTATTTTATTTTCTATTTTTATGGATTTTTAAGAGATTTTTAAGATTTTATGATTTTTTATAATTTTTAATGTGAAAATGTATTTTTTATTGAAAATTGTGACGTATTTTAAATTTTTAAAGTTGAAAACAAGAATAAAATATTTTCTTTTTTATTTTTATTAGAAATAAGTGAAATTATCTTTAAAACGATATATTGTGCGTTCTTTGAAGATTTTTATTTATTTAGTTATGAATTTTTGAAATTTTTGTGTATTTTATTTTTTATTTATTTTAATATTTGATTTTTATTTTATTATTTTGGTTAAAATGTAAATTGTGGTAGAATTTACTCCAGATAATTTTTATTAGATTTTTAAAGGATTTTTTTAGATTTTTTTATGAATTTTAGAGTTGGTTATATTTTTTTAATGTTTTGATGATTTATTTAATGCTAAAAAGTATTTTTATTTTCAAAATATTATTCAATACTGTATATAGTATATGATACAATATTTTATTGTATTTTATTATATTATTATTTTCTATATTTTATTTACTATGTAGAAGAATATGTATATGGTGTATGTACAGTTGTAGGGGTATAAGTGTAATTGGCAGAGAAATCTGGGGTATGTGTAAATATTTGCAGAACTAGAGGGTCTTTTGCGCAAAAACCCCAGTAAACACTTGCAGATTACATGAGAGCCTCTGTCCCAGGTCATGTTGCCGAATAATCAGGAGTTCCGAGGTCTATGATGCAAAGTCTCCAGAATTCACGTGTTCCTCACGTACTCTTCAGCCTGGCAGGAATTTGTTAGCAAATAACAAAATGGTCGGGGAGTATTAGCAATTGTTACAGGTCGCACGTGTTGTGTCACATGCGTCACTCCATCCTTGAGTGGTGGGGGCGGTGCGTTCGAGCTGGAGCCAACGCTGTCTGAATTTTGCGCGTCCGATCAAAGGATGATCGAACGGCTAATGAATCACTCAGTTCGTCCCCAAATCGGATTCTCCCCAATCAGCGGCCCGAATTGATTTGGAGTTGTGTTAGCGCCGATCAAGTGTCATGGATACATGCGCTTGATCGAGCACGATCGACAAGGATCGAACGATCCCTGTATCACTCGTTCCTCCCCAAATTACCCGGGTTCCTAGCGATTCAAGGCAGAGCAACGATCTTCGGTGGAGTGGCGGAAGGACATGGAAATATATCTTAATCTACATATGTTTTAAATTATTGATTCGCATGTGCTCAATGAATTCAATTGCATGGATTTGATGATTTTGATTGTTCCAAGCACGTTTCTACAGATGGCTTCAGGCGATTGATGTTCAACCTCCAGGCAATTGTATTCTTCGATCGAGGACGTGGTTGATTTATGCTCCAGGTTTAATTATTTCTTCAAATGTGTTTCCAATGTGGCAGGTGCTCCGAAGTATTCGTTGTTACAGGACTCGATTCTCATGCGCAGGTGCCCATCCTCATATTGGGAGGAGACTGTGATTTGATCTGCTACTCCAGGTGTGATGAAGGTCTGATCGACGCCATGACCTATGAAGGTGATTACACAAAGCTCGAGGATATACCTCGACTGGGTTGTTAACTTCAAATGGGGGAATTGAGGTGGATGAATGGATGACGATTTGGAAGTCGCAGTGCGTGAGTCGAAGGTCAGATTATGAGATTTTTGGTATCCGATTTGAACAGAAAATAGAATGGGAAAGAGGAATCGAGATGAGAAGTGGAGGAAAAAGAGGAGAAGAATTGGAGAGCCAACCAGGAAATTGAACGGATGAAGGTCGCGCCTATGGATCCGGAGCGGCCTCTCCAGATGAGTTGTCTCCTCAACTCACGGTAAGACAAGGAGGCTCACATGGCGGAGCAGAGCTACGTGCCGGCAGTGGATCGCACCGTCCTCCCTCGCTCAATCACTAGCTCGACGGCGGACGGAGGTGGACTGTCACTCTCGCTCTCTCGATCTCGCACCGAAACTCGGGGAGGTGGGAGGAGAAAATGGCGGATGCCCGGCCGAAGAGGGTTGAATGCTATTTATAGATGAAGGAGGAGTCCAGTCACCATCGTGGTGACGGGAACGGAGGTGGTTGCGCGAACGGCTGGCCAACGGCCGGCCGTTGAGGTGGTTGATGGCCGGTGTTGGAGAGATGGGAATAGGGGGTGTTGGGTAGAGGAGGAAGAAGAAGGAGGAAGGAAGAAGAAGGAAGAAAGAAGAGTAGTTGGGAAAGGAGGAAAGGGAAGGGGAGGAAAGAGAAAAAGAATGGAGGACGAATGACAAGCTGCCATGTGGCGGAAAAAAGAAATAAGATGAATAAGACAAAACAGGGAAGAGACAAAAGAGGATTATACAGATATATGAATACTAAATAAATACATCATATATTAAATTAAATAAATAAATAATGTGGATATAAATTGTAAATTATTTAGTAATTGATTAATTTGTAATTTTTATAAATTAAATAATAAATTAAATAAATAATATGAATAACAAAAATAAACAATTATACCAATATGGACCTGAAACCGCATTTTTCGCATTAACTCTGATTTTAGTGAAACTAGTGTCATTTTGCAGATAATTGAATGATATGATTTTTGGGATCGAGTTTGCTCAATTCACAGTTCATACGACCAAGTTATGAGGTTCGGGAAAAAAATAGTAGCTTCGAGGCTTCGGGTTTTATTGGTATTTTAACTTAATTATATTTTTATATTTTATATATAATTTTATAAGATTTTAGGAAAAAAAATTAAGTTAATCGGGTTTACGGTTAATTAATGAAAATCCGAGAAGATTCTACATATAGTACATATATACAACGGGTCCAAAATGCCAAAACTCACCGGTTTATCCGAATATTTTTCTGATATTTTTAATAAATAGTACTATGTACAAAATAGATTTTAAAAGTGAGTTTGGTCTGTTTGGACTTTTCTATAAATAGTTATGAAACTTGAAAATCGGTTATTGCAGCTTTTACGGTTCATTGTGATTAGTTAGTTTTATGATGAAATATTTTTCTAATATTTTTATAAAATAATATATATATTTATGAACAACTTTTATAGTGTTGTTGTTTGGAATTTTCTTGATGATAAATAAAATAGGTGAAGTATTTACATGGTGTAAAAAGGGTAATTATATTTTTGGTCTTGATTTTCTGAATATTTTGATATATTAGGATCCTTATCTCCCCCTATTATTTCTTTTGTCGACCCGGTCAATATTTGATGTGGTCTCGGGGTTAGGATCAGTCTGTATCTATTTCATATTTACAGCCTTCTTTTTTTCTTTTATTTTTTTTATTCTTTTATTTTGGATAAAAAATAAGTGTTAATTATATAATATTGATATTTGTAGTTAGAATATTAATTAGATTGAATTAGTGGATATTTACAAGTATTACCAAGGAGTTTAGCCAAAATGAAAGAATAAAGGTGATGAATCACGGATTCATCAACAGATTTTACTAAAAAAAGATTTTATTTTTATTATTATACTCCTAGACTCAAAAGGTATAGCGATAAGTACAAGAGCGTCAAACTCAGGGATGCAAATAATGGAAATTAAGGTAAAAAGGTATAGTGTCTAAGGTAAAAGGGTTTTTGATTTTTATTTATATTTTATGTTTTTTTTAATTTTTATTTGATTTTATGAATTTTATATTATTTTTGTAAATTATATACCTATAGGTAAAAAATAGTTATTATGTTTTATAATTTTTATATCTAGTTTTTATTTTGTAGTTTTTATGTTTTGAATTGTATTTCCTATTTTTATGAATTTTTAGAAGGTCTTTAGAATTTTTATGGATTTTAAATCATTTTTAAAGTGAAAAACTATTTTTTTATTGAAAACAGAATTTATTTTTTTATTTTTAAAATAGAAAACATGAAGGAAATATTTTTAATTATTTTACTGGAAATTAATTGAACATATCTTTTAAATGATTTATTTTTTATATTTTTATGATTTTTGAATTAGTTATGAATTTTCGAAGCTTTATGTATTTTTGAATTTTATTGATTTTATTATTCAAATTTATAGTGTGTTATTAGTTTTATATGTATAATATAGTAAAATATACAGTTATTAGTCTCCAATGGTGACGTCTGATATGTTGCAACTTCGAGGAGATTGACGAAGAACCTGATGTCCTGGATGCTGGGAGACAACAGCAATGATTCTCTGCTAATTAAAACCAAGTTGTACCTGCAAGAGGATATATGAATATGGAGCTCGACTTGTAGAGCTCGGCCTGGAAGATCTGGGCAGTTCCATTGACCGAGATCAAACGAGCCGTGGGTGCTTGAAAGAGGAATACGTAGTAGTCGTTGGATCAAAGTTGATCCAAACTCCGGATGATGGCATGTTTAATAAAAAGGGAAAAGTGGATATGGGTCGTTGGATCAACCAGATCCAATGGTGGTGGGTGCATGCTGCTGTGGATTAAGTGCATGGCGTGTGGCGGCTCTGTCAAATAAAAAATAATCATAAAAGATGTTCGTCTCGACGATACCTACAACTTTCATGATGAGCCTAAGATGAAAAAAACTTTATATGTACAAAATAGATTTTTTTGTGGTATTTATTATATAAAATACCATATTTTTACATATGCAATTTTTTATTTTTAATTAAAATAAAATTCTTAGGAAAATTCATGAGGTGCGGTTGACAGAGCAATGGAACATCTCACCTGTTACAATTAATCCAAGATCATATGAAAATCATTAATGAAAAGGCAACAATCTTGGCATCCTAGGCTTCAAGGATGGTTCATACGAAGCCAAATTGTAGTTTAGACCATTTACATATAACAATTTTCTGTAGCTAGCCTAGTTGAAGTTTTAGGAAATTTTCATTGATGCACTTTTGATCTCCATTACCTGTACAGTCCTTTCAATAAAGCTTGTTCGTTCCAAATTTTTTCTACAGGCTTCAATCAAATAGCCTCAATTTCTGGATTTTTTTTACATATTTTTTCATTATTTTATATTTTTTACCTTTTTCGTTTAATTATATATCCTATTATTTAGGAAAAAATACAACTATCCATAGCCACTATATTAGGACGTGTGGGATTTATTCAGGACAGTCTTCATCGTTCTATTTAGTTCCCTGCTACAACTTTTATAAATTGTGCCCGTTTTCAAAATAAATTTGAAAGACTCCCTTTACCATTTTTATTAAGAAAAAGATTTTTTCTCAAAAATCCAAGAATGCGATAGTATAACCGATCATAAAAATATATCACATAATTTTAGTTAGAAAAATATTAGATTTACTATTTCTCAAAATAAAAACACTTTTCTCCATATTTCTACTCGAGTAATTCTAGTCAATACGCCTGTAGTCTAAAGAGTATAAAAAATGTAACATTGTATATTACTTCTAGCAATTGTGCTAAAAATCTTTGTAGTATATGTCACTATTAAAAAATTTAAATATATAAAGACTTAAAAACTAAGAAATCAAATGAAAAACGTTAATTAAAAAATCTCAAAAAGATATCATATTATTTTTCTATAAAGAAGTAAAATTTTAAAAAATAGATATTGTTAAATGTTTGTACGTTAAAGTCATGTTAAAACACAATCAAAAAATGATAATCAATAAAAAAACTAAAACAGAATGACAAAAATACAGAATTACCTAAAACTAGTACTATAATTTTAAAATACAAAGAAAGATTCAGATTAATTTTAGATTTTAATACCTTAGTTTTTAAAATCAACAAAAAGAGAACTAAAAATGATTTAAAGTCTATAATGAAATTCATAAAATCAATAAAAGTATTACATAAAAAAAATATTTTTTACACTTGTTCCTTCCTGAGTTTTCATGGTTACACATATGCCTTCACCGTTTTGGCAGGACGGCTGGAGGGAAAGAGGCAAAGGAACTAGGTGCCGATGATGTTGCTGGGGAGGGAAAGGATGGGGTTCAGTGGTAGTTGGCGTTCGGAGGAAGAAGCTCAAGATGGGGGAACTGAAGCGGAGGGGGAGGGGAGGGGTTTTGTTTTCTCGACATAATTTTCACTATCTCCTCTACAAATTCAGGGGGTTTGTCCCAATCATGGAAATAAATAAAATCTCCTCTCCATTTCTCTGCCTTGGTGGTCATTACTCAATAACTCACAATATCTTCTCTTGTCTCTAAGGCCCTGTTCGTTTGGGGTATAAGGAGGAATGGAATAAGGGGAATAAGCCCCCAACACGCTTCCCTGTGGTACGACTATTCCCCATTATATCATCTTATTTCACTCTTATTCTTACCTTTGTCCCACCTTACCTACCTTTATTTCACCTAATTCTCCTTATTCTTATCCTCTAGCCGAACGGAGAATAGACCCTTATTCCCCTTATTCCCCATCCTTATTCCTGCTTATTCTCCTACCGAACGAGCCCTAATTGTCCTATTTTGTTCTCGGCACTGATGTTACTTGTGGTTCTTCCATTGAATCTTATCATTTAAAAAACCCGCCATGCCTTATACGGTCTCCGTGGATCCCATTTTTTGATAAAGAAATTTAATTCGAGGGATTTTTACCCGACAGACCTTATAAACTTTGCCAATCACCTCCACGACCTTTGAAACAATCTAGTTCCCCCCTCGACTCCATAAACTTGCCAACTCTTACCCCATTAACCCTCCGGGTAATATGTTTTAAGCATGTGGGGAATCTTGAGGTAATTTATAGGGTAGATAGGGTAATTACGTTGTGCAAAAGGTCGTAGAGTCATTTTAAAACGTTTACAAAGTCTGGTGGATAAAAATCTCTTTTTTAAATGACAGATCCTGAATATCCCTCGAATTAAATTTCTTTAATGATTCCATCTCAAGCTGAATATAAGAGGGGGACGATAAGTCGTTTGTGTCCTATACCATTTGAGTACAATGATCCATAGTTTGATGAAGACAAACAACTCTCTATCCAGCTCTCCATTAACGCGTGCGTACCTCCTTGTGTACTGAAAATAAATGGAGAGAGAGAGTCAATAGTTGTGCCACCAGGAAAAGTATATCGGTTTTTCTTACCAAACCTGTTGAATATGGCTTGAGCACATTTTGCATCCAGTTGGGCTTTGCCTAAAAAGTAACATCGCTTATCCACATACTCGCAAAGAAAAAAGTAGCAAGACATGGAGACATGCGAGTTGCAGGTAACAGGCGTCAAACTATTGGGTTAAGAAAGGCCACTACAGACCCCCGAGGTGAGAAGAAGGGGGCATCTTGCAGAGGAGTTTTCCACGGGGAGACCTACAGACTTCTCTATTGGCCGAAATCCAGCTGGCACAAGCGCGTGGCTCACTTCTTCCCGCACAGTCACATTCCTTGACCGAAGCAGCGGGGCCACACGCCAAGGGCCCTACACATAACACACCAAACCGGACTTTAATACCATCAAGGCAACCCGTGGGCGGCTCCTGCTTCAATACCCAAAGCATCCATCCATCCTTCCTTCCCTGCTTTGCTCTCTTACCATACCGCCCAAAAAAAAAACACCGACGATGCCACATCTTCTACAGCTACCCACTCTCCTCTTCCTCCTCTTGGTCCTCACAGCCGATGGCTTCAACTGGACCAACAGCAGCATCCCTGGCTGCTCCATCGTCGACTGCGGAGACGGCACAACGATCTCCTATCCCTTCTGGATTCCCGATCAGAATTCCACAGCCTTCTGCGGGTATCCAGAATTCAAGGTCACCTGCAACTACACCAGCCCGTCCTTCCGCACACTCAGCGACAACTACACCGTCAGATCAATCGATAAAGGGAATCGCACTCTGTTCCTGACAGACTCCGATGTGATCGGTAACAATTGCCCCAAAGCACGTCACAACGTCAGCCTCGGCACCAATTCACCCCTCAGCCTCGGCGATTCCAATTCCTACCTCATCTTCTTCTTCCACTGCGATCTCAATCTCTATACGGGTCCCCGACCGATACCGGAGGGGAACGTCGCGTCCTGTCTCCAGAATGTCTCGGGGATCTCGTACGTGTTCGACAAGGAGTACCTCAAGGAGTACGGCAGTCTCTCCCGTGCCTGCGACAACACAACTGTAGTGTCGCCCGTGCTCAAGGGGCCGCTGCTGAACGATGGGAATCTGGCGGCCAGCTTCGGGAGAGCCATGAACGGTGGGTTCCAGCTCGTCTGGAAGAAGCCGGAAATGGAAGATTGCAAGGGCTGCGAGGAGAGCGGTGGATACTGTGGGTACGACAACCGGACAGGAGGAGGTCTCGTCTTCCAGTGCTTCTGCAAGGACGGCATCCACTACCGTAGCGACTGCAATGGATCCGGTATGTTCTTGCTCCACTTCAAATACTATTTAAAATTTTATTTTCCTAATATCACGAAATTTACTCTTATTCAAGAAATAAATTCGGAGAATGCAACTTGTTAATTTATCTTCCGTTGCATGATATTGATGTTCATGTTCTATGCTTCATTCTTCCTTTGGCTTCCCGTTTCTTTCTCGCTTATACCTGACATTATATTGATGATGATCGTTGGTTAATCGATCCCCCTTTTTATTACGAATGTTACAGTTTCTTTCTCTCTCTGTCTCGTCCTTTTCAGTTTAGAAGTATGTAGGAATTTTAGAGACCACTTTATAGACGCGTGGGATCTTTTGTAATTACTTTGGCCACAAAGATGACAATAAGTCATTGGTGGCTGTCATCTAATATCACAATGGATTTCTTATTCAAGGTCAAACCTACCATTGATTGAGACTAAAACTCAGAGGGGAAAGTTTGGTTGCCAGCCACGGAACATAAACAGAGCCCTCTCTGTTCAGACTACACGTGATTCATGTTACGTGTCGTCTCTGTACAAAGAAAGACTTTGATTTTAATTGATTTTTAGATATTCCCATCCCTCACCTAACCCCACTAGAAAAAAGATGTTTTACGTTGGGATATTTGATTTTTGAGGACCTAAACTTAAAAAAAAGATTTATTGGAATTAGCTATTCTTACTAGTAAATAAATAGTCTTATTTCATAGGTTTATAACATGACAAGAAGATTACGTCTTGAATATAAGAAGGCGGTGCTCGTGACTAGTGATGGTGAAGACTGAACCATAGTCAAGGAGTGGAAAATGTATATAGTATATGGGGTAGAATGAAAATTACTCTAATAATCAAGGGGGAAGGCCTGAGAGAAGCGACTACAAAGGAGAGCACACACAAACAAATGAACACATGATGTTTTTCGGGTCCCAACTGGGGGGTGTTCATCATGAGAAGTGGACGTGGCACTTCTCCAATACACTAGAATGTTATGTACGCCTAATTTTCTAACAACTCTTTCTTAGAGGATTCACTATTTGGTTGACAAAGCATGAAAAGCTTGATCCTTCTTTAAAGAGGAGGGTTTCTCCTTATAGACATATTTTTCAATGATGAATGGTCGATTACTCGATTTGGTTGATCGGTTGCTCGATTATGAATGGTCGATTACTGTGATTGTTTTGATCTAGATAACTTGTTAATTTTCAATGATGGCTAGGTTGCAATAAATCGGTTACCAATGCTTATTGATCAGAGAAATTGTTCAATTACTAGTTGTTAATTTCTAGATTGCAATTAATCTATCACCAATGTCACATGATTCAAGCATCTAGTTGATTATTATAAGTTGCTTGGTCAGGACTTCTAGATTAGTAGTGATCTCTTAATTATAGAAACTGATCTATTACTAACAACTACTTGGTTGCAACTAGTCGTGTATCAACAGTCATTTAATATGAGCCAGTGATCGATCAATAGCAGCTGCTTGATTATGACTTGTTAACTATAATGTTCACTTGACCTGAGCTTACCAATGTTTTCTCATTTCCAATAATTGATTACGAATAGTCTGTTTGATCTGATCAGCATAGTTGATGTCTAGTTGTTGCTTGCTTGTGAGTGGCTGTCTGTTACCAATAATAACTTGATGGGTTTATTTATTCTTCTGCTTGGTTTCAGGCTTAGAAGGATTGTCTATTATGATGGCATCTATTTTTGGTGCTCATGATTTTCTTTGGTATTTCTGTATCATTTCTTTTCATCACGTAGTGTAACGTGGCATTACTCTGGACATAATGTTGGGTGGCTTCGCTTGACACCGCCTCCCTTCCTGCCCTTTCAGTTATGTCTTGACATAATTTGACGTCATATCTTTGCACCATATACCTCCCTTGATTTTTAATGTGACCAACACTATTTCAAAGATCATCGATCGATGGAGGCTTTTGCTTAGACAACGCGAAAATTAAGGTGGCCTAGGATGCTTAATTCTTTCTCTTGACTATTAACATGGTGTCCTTCTCAACCTCATGGATGTACGATGTTCATTTCCTCGATCAAGCCCTTAGAGTTGATACAGTTCCTTTGGCCCGCTTAAGGATTTTGAAAAGGTACCATCACTTTAATAGACATCTCCTCTGATTGCATGATGTGAGCTTTCTTTTGTAGTGGAAACTAGACAAGGAGCTCCCTTCATGTAAGTCTGATGTATTTTATCTCGATTATATCCTAACATTGACTGTTGCAAACAAAGGTTAAGGAATAAGAAGATCGACACCAAGAATTACGTGGAAAACCGTACGATGAGGGGAAAACCACGGGGTACACACAAACCCTAATCTCCCTCACTAGAGATTAGAGATTCTCTCTTCACTAAATTGAAATGATAAGAGGGGGCATGAGTACATTTTATAAGACGATATGTAAACAGTCCTTCATCCAAAGACTCGTTTACCCATTTTGGCAATACAACTCACACTCCCCCCTCAAGCTTGCCATACATATCGGCCATGCCCAACTTGCCTATATTCTGCATAAGTCACCATAGGCAATCCCTTTGTGAAGAGATCAACAATCTGATCACCAGATTTCAAGTAGGGGAGACACAACTGGCCGTCGTCAATCTTCTCACGAATGAAGTGTTTGTCAGTTTCCACATGCTTCGTTCTGTCATGCATGACATGGTTATTTGTCAAATTTATTGCAGCTTTATTATCACATAACATCTTCAATTGCATGATAGGTTCAACACCCAACTCTCCTAACAAAAGTTTCAACCATATGACCTCAGTGACCCCATTTGCAAGTGCCCTGTACTCAGCTTCAGCACTAGACCTGGAGACAACATTATGTTTCTTGCTTCGCCATATGACCACGTTACCACACAGATAAACAACATATCTTGATGTTGACTGCCTATCATCAACAGATCCAGCCCAATCGCATCAGTGTAGCCTTCAATACTCACATTATCATGTTTTCTAAACAAAAGGCCTTTATCCAGGGAGTTCTTAACGTAGCATAAAAGTCTGTTACCAACATTCATATGAACAGTGGTACATGCATGCATGAATTGGCTGACCACATTTACATCATAGGTAATGTCAGGTCTTGTGACAATGAGGTAAATTAATTTTCCGACAAGTTTTTGATACCTGCATTACGTAGCTTCATTGAGAGGTTCACCATCTGTTTTGCTGAGTTTATGGTTAGTGTCTATAGGGGTAGAGACCGACTTGCATCCGAGCAGACAAGAGTCATGAAGTAAATTGAGCGTATAGTTCTTTTGGTTTAAACACAAACATCTATGGGAATTGGTCATCTCAATACCAAGGAAGTACTTCAACTTACCAAGGTCCTTTAGTTCAAATTCTGTAGCAAGAACTCGTTTTATGCTGAATATTTCTGCATCATCATTACCAGTGAGAATAATATCATCCACATATACAAAAATGGATATTCTTTCGCTCATTTTTTGATGAAGAGGGTATGATCTCCATTAGCTTGGTGATAACCATTAGTAACATTACAATCTTAAGCCGCTCAGACCAAGCTCTAGGTGACTGCTTAAGACCATACAACGCTTTCTTCAATATGCAACACTTGGTCAGGTCCCCGTATCCAGGGGCATCTTCATGTAAACTTCTTCTTTGAGTTTTCCATTTAAGAACGTATTCTTGACATCTAGATGATACATCTTCCAAGAGAACGGTACTTCTAGGCAGATAATAACACGGGTCGTATTCATTTTGGGCACAAGAGCAAAAGTTTTAAAAATAGTCTATCCCGTTCTTCTGGAAATACCCTCGTGCAACTAACCGTGCTTTGAATCTGTCAACTTTTCCAGCATAATTATACTTAATCGTGAAGACCCACTTCGAATCAACCAGATGAGCACCTTTTGGAACGCCCACAACATCCCAAGTGTCGTTCTTTTTCAGAGATGTCATTTCTTTATCCATCGCACACACCCACCTTGGATCACCTTTCGCTTCAGCCACATTCCTTGGAAGATCATGAGAGTCAAGAAGAGTAAGAAAGCTTTTATAACTCGAACTCACCTTAGAGTAGGAGATAAAATCTTCGACAGGATAACAAGTAGAAGGCCTGATTGACATGGCTGCCTTGCACATAGAAATGGGACGATTATAATTTAGATTTCCATCAACTTTATTCAAGTCATTAAGCATAACATTAGTTTCAACAACTTGAATATTTGGAGAAGAGGAACTACTTACAAAGTTGTCGGAACTTGCATCATACGGGGGGGTGATTGGGATGTTGATTTGGTAGTAAATTATCCACACAATTCCTACTATCGTCCAATATCTCTTCTCTTCCAGTTATATTGTCCAGCATCATGTCACTATCATGGTTGTTTGCATCAGTAATTTGATCTTCATGATCATCAAATGAGTTCAGAAACTCATCCAAAAAACAAGTACTGGTACTATCGTTCGTAGACTCCCCCTGAGAAAGAAACTTTTAATAGTATGATTCACATTCATGAAATGTAACATCTTTACCTACATATAATTTTCTTGATAATGGATCATAACATTTGTACCCTTTTGGTGTACAAGAATAGCCAAGGAAAATGCATTTGATGGCTCATGGATCCAACTTCCTTCTGTCAGGACCAGAATTGTGAACAAAACAAACACAACCAAACATGCAAGGAGCAAGAGTAAAGGGAAATTTATCAGGATGTAAAATGGAGAAAGGAATCTTCTTTCTAATAGCAATAGAATGCTGCCTGTTAAGTACGTAGCTATAAGCACAACATCCCCATAAAATTCTTAGGGACATTACGTTGAAACAAAAGAGCACGAGTAACTTCCAAAAGAGATCTGATTTTTCGCCTAGCAACACCGTTTTGCTGAGGAGTGTAGCTGCAAGAAGTACCATACAAAATCCCTTTTCTCTTAGAAAGGTCTGTAGAGACATTTCTAAATACTCCTTAGCATTATTCGTCCGTAAGGTTTTTACCATGATATCATGTTGATTTTCAACCATGAGGACAAGGTCTCGAACAATTTTAGGAACTTCACTTGATTTTTCATTAAGTACACATAGGTATAACAGGAGAAATCATTTGTGAAAGTAAGAAAATATTTGTGACCTCCTAAACTCATCACACTTGATGGTCCCCAAACATTTGAATGAATCAATTGAAAAGGTATACTACTTCTACTATTCGAAATAAGATAAACAGTTACAGTGTGTTTTGACAACTGACACACTTCACATGAGAAAAAATCATGGTCCACTTTACTGCATAAACTAGGAAGTAAAATAGAAAGAGTAGAATAATCAGGATGACCTAGACGGTCATGCCATTTTTTTCAGTTCACCAACATCTTTATGTTTGTTACCAGTAGCAGCTGCAACCCAAGCTGACGTGATCCGAGCAAGAAGGTAATAAAGTCCATCAACTACCAAACCAATCCCAATCAGCTTCGCCACCCTCAAGTCTTGCAATACACAAGTATTCGCATAAAAATAGACGGTAATGTAGTTCCATAGCAATGCGATAAACGGATAATAAACTGATTGGAAAATCGGGAACATGAAGAGCATTCTTTAGGATAAATTTATCAATGATAGATATACTTCCTTTGCCAACCACAATGACAGAGGATCCATCGGCTAAGTTAACTAGGTCTCGTCCCAAAGCAAGTTTATATTCGTGAAACATCTTAGAATTTCCTGTCATATGGTCAGATGTCCTACTATCAATAATCCATTCATCATAAAAACATTTTTACCCTTGTAAGTTGCAGCAACCATGGCAGCATTGATGACATCAGTATCACTCTTGTTGTTATCAGAGATCGATATCTTCTGAACATATGTATGAAAATCCTTGATCTGATCAGTTGTCAGTCTCTTACCTTCAACAGTCATTGCAAAAGGTCTTTTTCCTTTGTTGATCCTCTTTTTGGGATGAAGTTCCCAGCATCAGTCAATCCCATGCCCCATTTTCTTGCAATGTCCGCATTTCTTATCCTTCCATACCCACTCTTGTCCCCTTTTGTTAACAAGGTTCAAAATGGGATACTTGATCATCTTTCATAATTGTACGACATTGTTCCTCAGACTTAATTACATGATAGATCTCTTCAATATCAGACCCAATCCCACCTGTCAGAAGTTGGCTTCTGGTTGCCTCGAACTCAACATTCAGTCCTCCAAGGAAAATGAAAATTCTCTGCTTCTAAATCTTGTCCCAGTATTTTTTCTGATCAACAGGGCTAGTCCAGGTATCATCACAGTAGTAATCAATCTCCTCCCAGTTGGTCTTTAATGAAGCATAGTATCCAGCAACAGTCAGTTCTCCTTGTCTTATAGTATAAACATCCCTGCTCAATAGGTACATACGAATGCCTTGCTTCTTCTGCCCATACATGCTCTCGAGGGTGAGTCGTTGGTCTATGACCGACTTCTTCCGAAGAATAAGCAGTTGAATGTCAGAGGACACGGACACAGTATTGATGATCCAATTCCGACATTGGTTGTCCTCGATATACAACTGTTCATATAACTTATCAGTGACCGCAAGAATTTTTTTCGACCATCGATGTATCCTCCCCTACCACGTGAGGCTAAGGCAATCTCCATTGCTACAAACCAAATTAGATAATTGGTTTTTGTCAATTTCATTGTGGTGACATAAGCCGAAACATTATCCATCTTAATGGTTATAATATCCGCAGTATTTTCTGAAGCCATGAAATCTCATAACAAATCTTCTCGAGACAGAAATAAGAACACGAAAGAATGGGACAAAATGCCCATGAGATGCTCAATCAAACCACGGGAGAGAGAAAACGAACTCGCAGCTCTCCACTGAAGTTGGTCAGAAGCACAATAGACACACAGGGGGCTGGGACGCTCAGGGGGCTAGAGACTGGCAAGGAGGAGGCATGCGCAGGGACTCTCCACACACAGAGGCACGCCACGCTCTGTGGGGGTGGAGACTGGCAGGGTAGCGCAGGGGCTTGTTATGCACAGGGGAGCTCCGTGTGCAGAGATGTGTCGTGCAGTGCTGAAGGTTGCTGGAGGCGGCGCATAGGGGCTGGAGGAAGCTGGAGGTGGAGGCGTGCTAAGGACCCTCCACACACAGGGGTACGAGCGGCTTGGAGGTGCACGACATGTAGGGCTTGCCACGCGTAGGGGTGCAGGCAGCGCGAGCTAGGGCTCGAGGTGTTCCACGCGCAGGAGGCGCCACACGCAGGGGTGCGCGCAACACGGGCAAGGGGTTTGGAGGTGCACCACGCACAGTGCTAGAGTGGCTAAATGCGTCGCACAGGGCTGGAGGGGCTGGAGGTGCACTGCGAGCAGTGACACACGCTAGGGATTGCACACCGTATGAGGATCACCGCTCAAGGAGTATGGAAGAAAAGACAAAAAACAAGCCTCAATTAGGCTCTGATACCATGTTGCAAACAAAGGTTAATGAAGATCGACACCAAGATTTACGTGGAAAACCCTACGATGAGGGAAAAACGACAGGGGCACACACTCCCTCACTAGTTACTAGGGATTCTCTCTTAAGTTGAAATGATAAGAGGGGGGGTGAGTACATTTTATAAAATGATGGGTAAACGGTCCCTCATCCAAAGACTCATTTACCCATTTAGGCAATACAACTCAACACCTATGTATTTTGTACTGTTGCTCTGGATAGAGATGCCTTTGATGAGAAGATGAAGGTAAATGATCATTAAGGCAAGGGTAAAGTTGTCATTTGAGGTTTCTTCGCAAATAGGGGGAGATATCCCTCTACCAAGGAAGCGCTTGTAAATATCCTCCATGAAGTCTCCATCGCCACATTGGTCCTAATGCTTCGTTTGGTTGCTGGTGTACACCGGCATGCCCCTCGTTCTAACCCTCCCAACCTGGGCTGGGATTACTTGTATTGACCCTATAGTTTCTTTGATATAATATTTTTTAACTATGTTCAAATAAAATTATTAAAAAACACACAAGTTCTATACATTTTATCATTCTAAGTTTATTTGAATCCATTATGATCCATTTATCATCAAACATGTTCACGTAACGTTTATAAATTTAAATTATCTTTGAAAAAGATTTAAACCAACCCTAGTAAAGGAGGTTTGTAAACATCCGTCTGATATTTTACAAGCTCATTCATGTTGCTGGTGCATCGATACATGTGACTATGTAGAAGTACACAAGTGACTTAGGCTACAAGTCGATCTGACGAACAACTGCACCCTTCAAGTTTATAAGTAAACATATAATTTATTTTGTGCCTCTCTCTCAGGTGCATGATGTACCAAGGGTGCATCCATGCATGCATAATCTAAAGCATATGTTGCTCATTTTTCTCGCCATTATCATTGTATTATTCCCTTGGTGTTTTGTTCTCCTTATCATCTTTTTACGATTGCCCAATCCCTTCCATGTTTTGTAATGCCTTTCCACTCGCACTCTTACATAACAATCTTGAACAAGAACTGTGGTATGACATTGAAAATACAAATGACATGATACAGGAAACACCTAGGGTTTCATGGTTATTTAATCACATAAGGCCACGAAAACCATGTGTAACCAACACCGAGGAAGGAGGGAAAATCGTTACCTTCGAAGGCATTCTCTGGGGATTGTCCTTCCATGAGAAAATGCCATTTCTGATGCACTGCACACAAATGGAGATGACCTCGCAATGCTCTTTATAATGGTGCCCTAAAATGCCATTTCTGATGCATTGCTAATTGGAGCACTTTTCGAATGATGGTGGTGGCTCTAGGGCAAAGATTCCAGCCCCCAACAGAGCTCCAACATGTTAGTGGAGATGGTTTAGGATTTGGGCATACTCGACCCTCTCTAAAAATATGAAATGGTGAAATTGAAATTCAGTTTTGGATCTTAAATGGATCCCGGCATATCTACACTAAAATGATCTTAACTAGTATTAAGAAACTTGGAAATTGAGTTTGTTAGCTCCTTGGAAAGGTCTCTTTGAGATCTATAATAAAAACACAGGGTTTCATCATCTAAAGTTTGATTAATAGGATCTAGGGGTTTTGATAAGTTTTTTGCATGCTTCAAATGAATTGGACAGTATGTACCGAGAGGTATTGGCTCTATTTTTTTAGATCCTTCAATACAATCCAAATTTCACTATTTTTTTAGGTAGTCAATGGAGATCCAATCCCACCAAGGTGTTGGGTTACTCATTGTTGTTAGAAAACAGTAAGCGGAAGCGAAAATGATAAACAAAGCATAACGACAGAAAGATAAAACATGGAAGACTTGATTTTACATGGAGCCCTACTCCCTAAGGAGCGAAATGAAACCACGGGAGAAGCCCTTAAAGGTACATATGTAGCATTGCTTTTTCTCATATGATACAGGAGGTCTGGAGCTCCTTATACAACCTCCACAGAGCCTCCAAGTCCCACCACTGGTAGATGTGGGACTAAACTCTTGGATGGGGTAAATGGATCTTGGAGAGATGCATTTACCCATCTGCCATACATATGACGCACAACCAAATACTCCCACACTCCCTATCAAGATGGAGCATGCAATGCTCAGCTTGGACAAACGAACAGAAAGAAACTCAACTCACTCTACAGGACACTACGAACAATATCAACTCAACGCGCACAACTGTCATCTGTTGTCGAGGATGTTGCTTCTCAGGCCGTGCAGGTGAGGAGGACGAATGGGATGGAGTGTGAGTCTGCTGAATCTCCTCGTCGGAGAGCATGTGCTCTGAACTGCGCCTGTCATAGTCACTACAACTGGAATGAGTCTCTTCGTCGGAGTACTCTGGCCCGTCACAATATGTGGACAACTGCTCCATCTATGAAAAGGGCCAAACTGAAAAAAGGTCGTGGAAGTGCAATCCTCATCAGAGTCTACGGATGCTGGATAATGGAGTCTGAAAAAGTCTCCTCGTAGGAGAACTGGGTCTCTCCCATCTGGCTCAGAGAATGGTACACTACTCTGGAGTACCTATGATACCACATGAAAACCCTTGCCAACATGCATAGGGAATGGTCCTCTGCTCTGGGGTCCCTATGGCTCACATGAAAACTCTGGCTGAAACAACAAGAAGAAAAATCGGGACCACTACAAAAGATGGCTAACACGTGCACATCTGAAAAGATCGCATACTCGTGCGTGTCTGAAACTGGAGACTCGAAAGCTGAACGTCGAGTTCTGAAACTGCGCATGGAGGATCTTCATCTGCAAAACTGTAGAGTCTGAACAATTGTCTGGTCTGGAATATCTGTATCTGGAGATTAGACCTATGACTCTACATATACTCCTCCTTTCTCCCATACTTGTCGGAAAAATCAACATCAACAAAGTTGGGAGAAGACACGAAAATAAGGAGAAAATAAAAACATCTCAAATGCCGATATATATATATATATATATTTCGGCTTCTCACTTTTTTTAACTAAGCCGTTCATTTATTAATGGCTATTCAAATCATTTTTTTTTGAAACACATATTTTTTTTTGAAATGCGTACGGCTTTTATATTTGTACGCGCCCTTTTTTTTAAACACCTTTTTTTTGGAATAGAATATACGTCCTTCCATCTTCTCTTTTTGTTTTTTTTGTTTTTTGTTTTTTTAAATAACGATGTAGCCCAATGATTCCCAATTGGGCGTAATAGACTGCAGGCCCAAGCATGTTGCTCCCTTATTTTTTTAAATAATCAAGGGCCTGCTTTGGGGCTGTTTTTAGGGTTCTTAACGAGGGACCCTAGGAGTCGACCACCCTGATTGGGGTTTCTTCGTTTTCCTACCGCAAGCAATGGGAGAAGGGCCTGCCGTCGAGTCGCTGAACTGGAGGAGGAGAGGAGCATCACCTTCGGAGGAGCGTTCCGCCATGTTGCGCAGATGGTGGCTAGAGGAAGATGGCGAGGACACCTCCTGCTGGAGGTTGGCGGCAAGGCCCCGCCGCCTGGGGCCAGCGCGCAATGGAGGGTTGCCTCCCTCGCCCCTTGGAGGGAGTCCACGTGTGAGATGCTCTTGCCTAGGTGCTTGGGCCTAGCGCAAGGGAGAAGCGGTGCCTGGAGAGCGCTGCCAGGGGTTGCTTCACGCGCCATCGCCAACTGGGAGGTGCTGGAAGGGTGACACGAATTTCATGCAAAGATGATGATCGACGGCTTGATTGTCTGGAAGGAACGCCTCCGCTTCGAACATGAAGGGTTTTCGGCTAGGGTTTCGCGCATGGGAAAGTGCCACCTAGAGCAAGAACTGCGTGGAATGACTGGGCATTGCCTGGTACTTCGAGATGGGGGTTGCAATCTACGACTTCGTCGCCTGGACCTTCGATGCAAATTGGAGAATCAAGCGAGAAGAGAATCACGCTAGGGATGCCGCTGGAAGATGAATCCAGGGTTTCAAAGAACCCTCATAAATATAAACAGATCTCAAATAATTACCAAATCTAAAAGAACGAATCTCAAACGATTTTTTTTTAAATCCTCGAGAATAGAACCGCTCTGATACCATGTTAGAAAATAGTAAGCGGAAGCAGAAATGATAAACAGAGCATAATGACAGAAAGATAAAACATGGAAGACTTGATTTTATGTGGAACCCTACTCCCTAAGGAACGGGATGAAACCATGGGAGAAGCCCTCAAAGGGGCATATGTAGCATTGCTTTTTCTCATCTGATACAGGAGGTCTGGGGCTCCTTATATAGCCTCCACAGAGCCTTCAAGTCCCACCACTGGTAGATGTGGGACTAAACTCTTGGATGGGGTAAATGGACCCATCTCCCATACATATGACGCACAATCAAATACTCCAACAATTGTAAAGGAATACTACACTCCATTAGATCGATTGGTGAAGTTTACATCAAATGTGCATTGCTATTTGTCGAACTATTCAATGGAAAGAAAAATTTAACCCTATGAAAACTACTAGCAAAATATAAATACCCACAATATGGGTGTGTGAAAGCTCTCCAAACGGTCTAAAAAATCAGAGAAGTTGACAGAGGAAGTTCGGAAGGATATTACTGAGTTTGTAATGGGTGCAATATAGTTGTTTTAACAGACAACATTCTTCACAAAGTCATCGATCTTAATGATTTAACGTAGGTTTAGAAGAAGTTTTAATACCATTTCAAATCCCTCACAAACATTATTACTAAGAAGAATATGTAAGGTCTAAGGATGGCCAATATGATAAAGTTGGATGTACACTTCATTGAGTTCTAGAAGATTTTGGCAGATATGCTCATACTTGAGAGAAGATCAAGAAAGGAGAATCTGTCTTCAAGGATGATAATAAAAAACTGATCTTGTTGAGATATTTCCATCTTCTTGTCATCATAATGTGATGACATTTCTTTAGGACAAGGAGATCACCACCTTAGATAAGGCAATTGCTTCACTACTTATAAGTAAATCCTGATGAAGGTCGATAGATGATGCAATAAATGATGAAGGTCATATGCTGGTAACAAAGAGCAGATGTTCTAAATAAAGGGACATGAGGTTCTTACTTCAATCCAAGTCATGAAGTCCTATTATATGCTATTATTATGACAAAGAGGGTCACAAGATTTCTTATTGTTTGAGGTATGAGAAGATGAAATGGAAGAAGAAGGTTTTTGATTGAGACTCAAATCAACAAAATTTTACCGCACCGTGTGAGGGGGACTTACTAATATACTCAAAAGAGACAAAGAGATATTCATGGTGGACTTGACATGCTCAAATCATGTGTGCTTCTCCAAGGAGCAATTTAGTATTACCATGCATGCAACGATAACAGAGCAGATCGTCTGCTCTAAATGGGATTACAGCAGATTTGCTGTAATCCATGTTTTTTTCTTCTGAGATTTCGATTCTAAAGTTTAACTTTATAGATTGAATATTAGATTAGTGCTCTACATATCCGCCAAGTTTCGCTCAAATAGGAGGTTATTTGCTATTTTATCATAATGGTCAAATCTGGGTCCTCTTAAATGGAATTTAAGTTTCTTAAATATTGCCTAGATCTTTGTTAGAAAATCGGAAGCGGAATGATAAAATAGTGCTAAGAACAAGAAATATAAACATGGGAACACCGTGATTTACGTGGAACCCTACTCCATGAGGAGCAGGATGAAATCACGGGAGAAGCCCTCAAAGGGGCGGATACTTCATTCCTTTTTCTCAATGGATACATGAGGTTCGGGGCTCCTTATATAGCCTCTCCAGAGCCTCCAAGTCCCACCACTGGACGATGTGGGACTAAACACTGGATGGGGTAAATGGATCTCCTCCAGGATCCATTTACCCTGCTACAACTCAATAGGCGCATACAACTTATTCTCCAACACTCCCCCTCAAGCTGGAGCATGCAATGCTCAGTTTGGACAAACAGACAGAAACTCAACTCATCGCTACAAGACACTACGGACAATATCAACCCAACGTGCACATTGCTGCAGTCGAGGACGTTGCTTCTCATGCCGTGCAGGTGAGGAGGACGAACGGGCTGGAGTGTGAGTCAACTGAAGACTCGGAATCTGACCATCGAGTCTGAAACTACGCCTGAAGTCTCCTCGTCGGAGAACTGGGTCTCTCCCATCTGGCTCAGAGAATGATACTCTGCTATGGAGTCCCTATGGCTCACATGAAAACCCTGGCCGAACAACAACACGAATAATGATGGGGACCACGAACAAATGATGACAACTTATGCTCATCTGAAAAATGACCGCAAACTCGTGTGTGTCTGACACTGGACTCGGAATCAATCGTCGAGTCTGACAAAATCTGATCATTTGTAGAGTCTAAAAATTCTGAACTGGTCTGGAGACTGGATAATCTGAATCTGGAAAATCTGAAATAGACCTGTGACTCTACATATACTCCCCCTTTCTCCCATACTGGTCGGAAAACATGACATCGACCAAGTTGGGAGAAGACAATAAAATAGGGGTAAAGAAAACATCAAATAGCCGACTTCATTTTTTTTCGGCTCTCTTTTCTTTTTTTTTTCTTTTTTTTTGTAAGCCGTTCCCATTTTTTTTCGGCTTCTTTTTTTTTCAAATATTTTTTTTCGCACGGCTTTTCTTTGTGCGTGCCTTTTTTCATTATTTTTTTTAACAAACCATAGCCCATCACAGGGCATACAATAGTAGCCCCCCCCTTTTTTTTTCAAAACATTCAGCCCGCTTGGGCGAAGCCCATTTTGGGCTTAAGAACTGGACACACACCCCCCCTTTTTTTAAAAAAATAAAGAGAGCCAACCGGCCCTTTGATCCGCAGAGTCCTAGGGTTCCAATATTGGAAACCCTTCCTATCGCAACCCCGATGGGGCTCTTCACTTCCGCGACGCTAGGGGACTTGGGGAGGTCGCCGCCTGCGCCCGAAGATTGAGGGGGGGTGCCAAGGGCCCGTCGCCGTTGCCTGCAGAGGATGTGTTGCCCGTGGGCGCGAGGATGGCTCCGCCTGGAGGGGTGAAAGGCCCTGGCGGGCGGAGGTCAGCGCGCAGGAGTTGCGCCTTGCGACCTTGCGCCGCCTGCTGGGAAGGAGAGCAGCACCGCTTGGGATCTGGAGGAGGGCGCCACTGCGCAAGGGGTGCGCTTCTTCTACGCCGATCGTGCAAGGGTGCGATCAATCGCCTGATGGAGCTCGGCCTGCGCTGCTGTTGAATCTTCTGATTCTTCTGGGGCCTGGTAGATGCGACCCGACTGGAGGGGAACAAGGGAGGGGCCAAGGCATCGCACAGACCTGGAAGAGGTGCCGCTCAGTTGGATCTTGTAGTTGGAGCGACTTGGAGGCCGCCGCCTTTGGGCTTTCTCTGAATAATCTCAGCCGTGAACAAAACAATCTTCAAACTAAGAACTTTAATCTTCACAGAATTAGGGTTTTGTGAAACCCTTGATCTTTTGAACAAATCACGAATCTCGGAAAAATAACAAATCTTGAAATCCTCGAGAATCGAACCCACTCTGATACCATCTTAGAAAATCGGAAGCGGAAGCGGAATGATAAAATAGAGCTAAGAACAAGAAATATAAACATGGGAACACCATGATTTTACGTGGAACCCTACTCCGTGAGGAGTGGGATGAAACCACGGGAGAAGCCCTCAAAGGGGCGGATACTTCATTCCTTTTTCTCAATGGATACAGGAGGTCTGGGGCTCCTTATATAGCCCCTCCAGAGCCTCCAAGTCCCACCACTGGACGATGTGGGACTAAACACTGGATGGGGTAAATGGATCTCCTCCAGGATCCATTTATCCTGCTACAACTCAATAGGCGCATACAACTTATGCTCCAACAATCTTTGACCATTATGATAAAAGAGCAAATAACCTCCTATTTGAGCGAAATTTGGAGGATATGCAGAGCATTAATCTAATATTCAATCTACAAGGTTGGATTTTGGAATCGAAATTGCAAAAGAAAAAATATGGATTACAGCATATCTGTTGTAATCCCATGTACAACAGACGATCTGCTCTCGCAATGATAGTACCGTTATGATGGTAAGTAAAGATATCTACCTCGTTAAACGAGTTGGATTAGTACCATTATTTATTTTTGATGGAATGATATGATATGAAAGATGTCAGGCACATACATACATCTGGAAAGTCTCGTATTTAGAGAATGTAGCAATGTTCTTTAGCAAAGTGAACACCACTCACTTCTTGTACACTTCTACAACAAAGATGCTCACATTGTGTTGCTCTCTGAGTAGCCTGCAAATGATGAGGATGAACCGATACATACTCAATATGGTATGAAGATCATGATGGAATTCAACTCTATGGGGAAATGATTGGGTTTTGAATTAATCATTAGGACATGGAATCCTAAAGGCCTTAGAATCATAATCCTAATGATATTAGAGTTGTTGCATCCCGGGTGAAGTCGGGCATAATAGGTGGCTGACCACCTCATATTGTATGTCTTCTTCTTCACATGCTTTCATGGGTAGTTGATTGCATGTAAGTTTTATCCAACACCATTTCCCCATTCCCGACCCCGCTTCTCCCCACATTTTTAGTCGTTCATGTCATTGATTAAGAAAGTTGTCGATACGGCCACATGCCTTCTGCAATACTTCTTCTCTATGTATCCCCTCAGGATCCTAGTAGATGTGCTATGTAAGATAAACGAGTGGTCATATCCCCATACTTTTTCTGACATTTAAACTGGGACAGTGATCGGCTTATGTATATGAAGTTCCCTGTAACAAATTGTCAAAATTGGCATATATATATGAGGTTCTTGGTCAAAGCAAATGGTTGACTACCAATGGTTGCCTTGGTGTGAATGGTTGATTATCAGCAGTTACTTTGACTCCGAACAATGCGATAATTGCAGGATTGTGATTGGTCGATTATGAGTTGTTACTTAATCTGAGTAGCTAATCGATTGCTGCACTTTCTGGTTGCAACTAATCAATCAACGAAGGTCACTTGAACAAAGCAACTAAGCAATTATTATTGTTGTTGTTCAATTAGAAGTGGTTGATTACTAGCGATTCCTGGATTGGAGCAACTACTCTATTACCAGTGATTACTCAGTTACGACTACTCGAGATTACTAGTTATCGCTTAACTTAATTGAGTGAATCACTGGTTTTTTCTCGATTGCAGCTAATTGATTATCAAAGTTGTTTTACTGCTGTTCAATTACATGTGGTTTCCTAGTTATTACTCGGCGATTACAAGTAGTTGCTTATTTACTGCTGTTCTATTAGCATTGGTTGCTTTTTTTATAGCATATTGGTCAATGACATGTGTTTTTTTCCCTTATCGTCGATTACTAGTCATCACTTTGTCGGTGGATGTATCCTTAGTTTGGAAGAGGATCATCTGCTGTAGAGGGGATTGCAATAGAGGTGTTGTGATCCCCTTTATTTTTTTTTGTGATTTAGATTCCAAAATCCAAACTTATATATTGAATCTTAGATTAATGCTCTACATATCCTTCAAATTTCACTTAATTCTGAGATTATTTGCTATTTTATCTTAATGGTTGAAGATTCATATCTTTTATAAATGGAGTTTAAGTTGCTTAGATCTTGACCGAATTTTTGACCATTAAGATAAAATAGCAAATAATCTCATAATTAAGCGAAATTTGGAGGATGTGTAGAGCATTAATCTAAGATTCAATCTATAAAGTTGGATTTTGGAATCTAAATCACAAAAAAAAATAAAGGGAACTACAACACCTCTGCTGCAATCCCCTCTACAACAGATGATCCTCTTCCCCTTAGGTTTGGTCTCAACCATAGTGAGACCACATGATATGTTAGAATCTTTTTCTATGCTTGTTTTCCTTTTTGAATTTCTGCAACATTTCTTTTCATCATGTAAAGTCATGTAACATATGGCTTTTGACATGAAGGTGGGCAACTTCACTTGAAACCTCATTCCTTTCCACCTTCTTAGTTACCCTAGGATGAATCTTTATGTTGAGTATTTATGTTACATATCCCCTTCGATTTCGTAAAGTGACCAGTGTCATTATTAGTCTATATTTCCCACTTGTTTGTTGGGACACGACATCTGCTCTGATACTAGTTGATGGAAACAGATGTGGTACCAACTTTGCTCTGATATTAGCTGTTGGGAACATATGCCATGACCCGGTATCGTCTTCTTCAAATGAACACTGTGATTCACGAGAAATTATTAAAAGCTTATAGATATCTTATTGCATGATTTGATTGCACAAAAGAACGTTTTTATAACAATCCACTTAACAAGTCAAATAAGTAGCTATTTCAAACATTGTTTTTGAGTATGAACAGTTATTTTGTTAGACCATTTCCGCCCTATTTTGCCCCCATCTTCCTCCACTCGTTGTTTGACGAAGACTGAAATGTACAATTTCTTTAAACATTCATCAAGAAAAGAATACTGGATCTTAAGAAAACAGTCAAACACATATGAACGTTTTTTTTGTATAAATATTTGTGACAATATCTGGACAAAAGTAACCTTACCGCTATGACCAATTAACAATAAATAATTGTCTGTTATAATTATTGTCACCAAAACTCTGGATCGAGATGTTGTATATTTTTTACAACGATAGGGATATCAGTTACTTGTAACTAATAAAACATCACTCGTTTTTTCAATCAGGAAACTTTTTAACATTTATAATAAACTTACGAATCCTTTATATGATTTACCTACATATTGTCACAGAGTCATCTGGCTTTTACTAAAAGACGTTCAAACCAAGGATAATGATTAAGTCAATGATATAGAGTAGACTGAATTATCTATTAATTAATTAGTGGCTTGCTAATTATGATGCAAGTGTTTAATAAAGTTAATATATTCAATTAACATTCGCATATGCAGTGCACATTTCGTGACTCCCTAAATTATCTTCTAATAATTATATCATCACCAGTATACTATTTGTAATTACATCACCGATTCACCATCCCTATAATTTCACTCTATTTGACACATATGCCCTTGCCTAATGCGGTCAGAAGAGCGGGAAGAATTACAGGTGTCTCTGTGTAATTTACAAGGGTAACGGAGTGATTACGAAGATATACATAAGTTATGGTGGAATTGGATTGGGATTCTCATCGTTTTAATACGTTGACTGACATCGCAACGCGTTACCCCATAAATCAGCACGCGAAGTATGACTTTGCTCTTATTTCGGTTGACGAAGTCCCTGAGCCGTTCACACTTAGTTTGGCACGTGTCGCCAAATAAGGGGTCCCCGCAATTTACCTAACCCCAACTAACACAGAGCTGCTTCCCGCCCCAGTTTTTCTACATCCAAATTCTCCAGCTCCTCTTTGCTCTCGCTCTCTCTCTCAATGTCAACAACTCCCTTCCTGGTCTTCTTCCTCCTCCTATGGCTCCCCTTTTCCACCCCCAACCCCATCTCCAGCTGCCCTCTCGTTTCCTGCGGTGGCACCTTCACCGACATCTACCCATTTCGGCTATCGTCGACCCCTTACACCACCAGCACAAGCTACTGTGGATACCCCGATCTAGAGCTTGCCTGTATCAATGGCAAGCTCACCAAGCAAACCTCTAGTATTAACTACACTATTCTGAGTATCAACCAGACCGCAAGGACCGTCTCCATGGTGGACTCTGATCTACTTGCTTCCTCTTGCCCCATTCCTTCCCACAACCTCACGTACGATCAGACTCATCCTCTCTACTACTCCTCCGGTGTCGTCAACTTCACCTTCTACTTCAACTGCTCATCCGATCTTCTCAGTTTCATCCCCTGCCTTGAATATGACTTCAGTGGAAAATCCTACCTGCTCCCACCCGGAGATCGGTGTGCTTCATATGTAGAGATTCTAGACGGTAAGTGTGAGAGGATCGTGGAGGTGCCGTTGCTTGATGATGTGAGTACCGGATTCGAGGAGATCATTAAGAAGGGGTTTCAGCTGACATGGGATCATCCGCAGGAGCCGTGTGGGGAGTGCGAGAAAAGCGGTGGCCGATGCATGTCCACGAAAGACTCCAGATTCCTCTGTATGTGTGACGACGGAGAGCATCAGAATTATTGCAAGGATGCGGGTATTCATCGCTCCTCTTTGCGTATCTCTATTTTTTTTGGGCTCTGGAAAGGGTGGTCAATGTGTTTAGTTGAGATAGATAATAAGCAACTTGGAATAGGTGGATATGGTGAGGCAAGGACTTACCTAACCTACTGCAATCAGTTCCATTTATAAATCTTGAATTTGGAGTTATGGTACCATAGGTTTTCTTATCATAAAATAGATTAGCATGTATGTGGTTGTTGGGGTTTCGTTTGGCTGTTGAATAGGGTCAGAAGAGGATAGAAGGAGACTACTTCTTCAATGGCGTTCTATAAATTATGTTTTTGTCACCTAAGATGCTGGGCATGATTTGATTGATTACGGTATATATATTATATATTATATATTATACCGTAATATAATCCTAGTTAAGTTATTACATATAGATTAGTTAGAATGGTGGTATTTCTTTAATGTATACGTAGAAATAAACACAGTCAAGCACATACAAGACACGAGGATTTAAATACAATTCTTAGTGGAAGAATAAAATATGATAGGATTGTCTTCATTGACTCAATGAATAAGATGAGATTAGTATAAATAGACATTTTGAGTTATATAAGACCTCGCCACGATCCATTAAATGATAATAATAGACAACTCATGAAACTCCTCATAACATATTCCCACTTCTAATACATGAGTTATAAGAGATGGAAGTTGCTACTTGACAATTTAAGCGTTTGCATTCCAAGTGGTTGTCAACATATCCAATTTGATCCAAGTCCAATAAATTATCAGAAACAAGTGATGGGACATATCATAATGAGTTGTGAATTATAAAGTGAGGGAAGTTGAGACAAATTCATATACATCTGACTCAGGATGAAAAATCTTCGTATACATCCCCTCCTGTTGTACCATATACCAACACGACGGGAGTCTCGCCGCCCGGTTAATGAGCCTGTGGGGGTGGTTCGGGGGAAGAAGGGTGGACATGTGCGCTATCCACCTGCGGGGATGTGAGGCAGTACCCCCAGCGAAATTTGTATTAACAGTTCTATTTATGTTAGGTATATAGATTCGTTTGTATGGATCTAACTATTAAAGAGTAGCATTTGTCATCATCCATGTCCTGGTACATGGGCTCTGTTCTTCCCTATCCAAAAAAAAGCTTTCACCTTTACATAATTTGAGCTTTAAGTTTGGACGTGCATCTGACTGTGGGCATAATTATGTTGTTTATGCAATTAGGTCTTTTCTGTCATATTATGTTAATCATTAACTAATCTTATAAAATATCGAAGCACTGATCTTCGTTCCGTTCTCACAGATAAGAAATCTAAGAAGACATTGAAGATCGGGATCGGTGAGTAAAAGACACTAAATCAATTTCGAAAGTATTCGCTATTTTCACTACAGCTTCACTCATTACTGTTCGTCATGTCCTCCAGCCATTGGTGGTGTATTCTTTGGCTTGGCTTTGGCTTTGGGTGCCTTTCTCTTCTGGAGGCACATGAAGAAGAAGGAGCGCGCACCCTCCTTGTCATCCCTCTTCCGCAGTATCTCCTCCCACGCCTCTTCCATTAGCAAGGACCCCGAATCCCTTCCTGGAAGCTACTACAAGACCCCTATCTTCTCTTACAAGGAGCTCGAGGAGGCCACCGACGGCTTCGACTCCTCCAACGAGCTCGGCGATGGCGGCTTCGGTGTAGTTTTCAAAGGTCATACATCCTCCATCCTTCCACTTATTATTTGCATAGACTTCATTATAACATTCTTGCATGCCAGATAAAACATGTAGTAATTTGAGTTAACCATATTTTTTTTTGTGTAAGAGTTTGATTTTTAAACTGGCATCTTGCATGGCTTCCTCAGGCAAGCTCAAGGATGGCCGTATAGTAGCCGTGAAGCGCCTCTACGAGCGAAATCATCGTAGAGTAAAGCAATTCAGGAACGAGGTAGAGATCCTTAACCGCCTTCGCCACCGCAACCTCGTTACCCTCTATGGTTGCACCTCCGCCCACGAGAGCAATGATCTCGTCCTCGTCTACGAGTACATCCCCAACGGCACTGTCGCCGACCACCTACATGGCTCTCTCGCCGCTGAGCACGCACTCACGTGGCACATCCGCATGAGCATCGCTATCGAGACAGCCGACGCTCTCTCATACCTCCACGTCCATCAGCCGCAGATCATCCACCGTGACGTCAAGACGAGCAACATCCTCCTGGACAACAATTACACTGTCAAGGTCGCCGACTTCGGCCTCTCACGGCTGTTCCCCGTGGACGTCACCCATGTCTCCACTGCCCCGCAAGGCACGCCGGGATACGTTGACCCGGAGTACCATCAATGCTACCAGCTTACCGACAAAAGCGACGTGTACAGCTTCGGTGTGGTGCTGGTGGAGCTCATATCATCGAAAGCTGCCGTGGACATATCCAGGCACCGCAGTGAGATCAACTTGTCCAACATGGCAATGGACAAGATCCCAAAGGGGCTTGTCGGCGAGCTCGTCGACCCCATGCTCGGGTTCGATGAGGACCCGGTGGTGAGGAGGATGGTGCAGCAGGTTGCAGATGTGGCCTTCAAATGTCTGCAGCCGGCAAGGGATGAGAGGCCGTCGATGGACGAGGTGAGGGAGATGCTGAAGGACATTGCATGCATGGACGAGGGGAGGCCTCCCGTGGACGAGAAGCACATGAGAGACGATGCGCGCTTGCTAAAGTTCACACATCCTAACTCTCCCAAGAGCGTTGCGGACAATTGGGTCAGCAGGTCCACTACGCCTAACGCCAGTGCTTGATTTACTCATTAGGGTTCTGATCTCCAATCCCCCGTCTATGCTTTAATTGTGGTGATCGATCGATGTTCCCGTGGAGTTGAGTTGAACTGTCTTTGTAGATGGTTAATTTTGTGAGCAGTGCAGGGGGAATGTACATATTATTAAGATATTTATTATATCTATTTCGGTACTTTGATTTTGATTCCTCCTCTTTTTGTACATGCTAGTCGATAGTCTTAATGTAATACCGGAGTTCTTTGATGCATAGTAATCTATTTTGAGCAGGAATTTGACGTTTTGTTGCTTTCTTAGTAGTGTGGTAGCTTTGAAAGAATGGAACTTGGAGGTAGACCAGTTCAAGTTGCGTTAATTTAATTGAAATTTAATAAATATTTCTCTCTCTCCATCTGAATTAATGTCCTTTTCATGAGTGAGCATTTTCTATATTATAAGAATTATGTACCTTGTTCATGGGTTTGGTGTTAGGATTATAGTCATAGGATTATGAATCTTAATGTGGTGAGACTCTTAATCCAAATAATAGTTGAGTATATTCTATTTATATTCTTAGTGTAAAATATGACTATGGGGTTGTAACTGGGGTATATATATAGAGGGGAGTGGAGGCATTGCCTCAACATAACCACAAGAACAATGTAAACCCTAGAGAGGGGGAGAGATAAAGAGAAGAAATAAATGCGAGAGAGAGAGAGAGAGAGAACAGAGAAAAGAATAAAGACTTGACCTGAGTCAAACACCTATAAATACTACTAATTCCATAAAATTACCATTTTGCATGCATTTATTAAAATTGTATTTTTTAACACTTTTTGTACATAAATAAAAGAATAAAGAAGAAAAGAAAAGAAAAGAAAAGAAAAGAGGTATTTATGCAATAAATACAGACTGACCCGAACCTCGAGAGAAGGTCAAGACTAGAAATGATCGACCAGGAATAAAGTAAGGGAGATAGGGTCTTCTATCAAAAATCCAAAAATATTTTGTACATAAATTCCTTGTATATTTATACAAAACTTACATTATTTTATTTGTACATAAATTGACCTCAAATTAATTATTTTTGTAAACAAAAGTTGTAAATAATAAAAATAAGTGTAAAATAAAATAATGTACATATTGCAAATAATCACAACTAGAAAAAGCCGCAAAGCACTAATTGAAACACCAATTTCGGCTCCATATAAGCTCAAATTGAATCAAAATCACTTCCATCATACTCTAAATTAAATTATCTTTCAAATGACTGTGGTTTCATAATTTTTGAAGTTACGATTAAAAAGTCGATTTTCTAGGGTGTTTTGTGCAGTTTAACCAATTTTTGTTGTACATATTTATTAATATTTATTTGTATATAATGTACATAATTATAAAGATTGTTTTCATTAAAAATAAAATAAAATATATTAAAATTAAAAAATCTTTTATAAAATTTATTTCCTTATTTGTACATGTGTATATTGTATTATATGTACATAATATGTGTATACAACTAACTTCCTTATATAAAAATCACCAAAAAAATTTAATTATCGTATATTAATTAATTAATTTAATGTAATTATGAAAATTCATATTCAATTATTTAATTGATTGGATTTATTTGAATTAATTGATTTAATAACTTACCATGTATATTAGATTTGATTCTTTACCTTTAATGGCTACCATTACGGTGGTTAATTGATTTCCATTAATTACTTAATTTAATTTAATTAATTTAATTTCGAATTTCGTAATTAATTAATTAATTAATAATTATTTTATTTAATTAATCAATAAACACCTTCCTTATTTGAAATACTTTCCATTTTCATTTTTGTCTTCTTTTTAATGGGCTCCTCCTCCCTCATTTTCTCTTGATCAATCTTTGGAGAGAGGAGCCTGATCTCCGAGAGCTACTCGTCGCAGAAGGGTGTCCACCCTCTGATCCGATCGGTGATAGCGATTCGGTCGTCGTCGAGGCCATCACGGCGTGTCCAAATCCAAGGTGAGATCCATATTTTATTCTCCGTCGTTTTTCTCTTAGATAAATCGTAGGTCTAATCTTTTTGATCCCATTTGATTAATTTTTAGATCCAAAATTTTAAAAAAAAAATTCACCACACATTTTTCGTCCGACACTGAATTTTTCACCTCATATCGTGACCTCTCCAGTTCACTTTCTATCTCGCGCAACCCATCACACCCGACCACGCACAGTGGTCGGGTCCCTGGATCTATCTCTCACTACGCCAAGATCCGATCATTTCACACATTCTATTTGTTTATAAATAAATAAAAAAATAAAAAAAAAGATATTTGCTTTTCTCTCTAATATTTATTTTGCAGGCTCATCTAAAAATATAAAAAAATTAAAAAAATTAAAAAAATAATAAAGAAATCCTTTTTGCTCATGTTCACATTTCTGATAAAAAATAAATAATTTTTCATTATTTCTGTTGTATATACATATACAGAAAATAAAAAAATTTAAAAAAGAAGCAGCTTGCAGCCGCGCTGCCCCAATGCCGCCTGGTAACCACTGACCTCCGCGCGCGCCCTCCGCCGACGCGTGGCCACGCTCCGCCGCACGACGGCCCCGCCTTCGCTTCAGCCACGAGCCCCCTCTACCGCCCCTGTGTGCAGCGCCCCGCGCGAGTCCAAGTGGCGCCACTCCGCTCAGATCCACGGGTGCGGCGTTGCCGCCCCCGCCGTCCCGCTCTAGGCGCCCCGACCTCAACCGCCAGAAAAGCAGTGCCCCTCCAGGCCTGACCTTTCCGCCAGGCACCCGCACCCCAGCTAGGACGGGCAACCTCCTCTCCGCTCACCTCTGCGCGAACCAGCGCACAGCGAGCCCCGTTCAGCCCGCCTCCTCCTCCGCGGCCCCACGACTCTAAGCCTCGCTCCTCTGTACGCGGCCCCCGCACATCACTACCCTCAGCCCAGCATGACCCCAGCGCGGCAGCCCCCCCTCTGTCCTCCTCACAGCGGCGTGGTCCGGTCGCCGCAACCCCTCTTCGTCATCCCACCGACCACCAGCTCTTGACCCGCAGCCTGCCTCCGCATCCTCCACCTCTCCTCGAGCCCCGTGCGCGGTCCCCCTTGGGCGGTAGTGGAAGCCTTTGCCCTCTGGCTTTTCAAATGAATGATTCAACAGGAAACCCTAGGGGGTTTGATTTAATATTAAAATATTTAGAAACATTGCATCCTAGCCCCTGAAGGTTTGAGATTTGCAAAAGTACCCCCAACTTTGGAAAGTCACGCGCGTGGCATGTGCTATCTGGGTAAATTGCAATTTTTCCCCTGAATTTTATTTCTGTTATCTTTTCATGCAAAAACTTTGAATCATTGCAAGTAAGTCCCTGTACTGCATTTCCAGACTTTACTTTTGCATGCATTTTTCATCAAAATAAATGTTTTTATGTTTCGAAAAATTCTCAAAAAAATTGTATGTGCTCCTGCTATGGTCTTAGTCATTGTATAAAATTCTCATCAATTTTTACTATCATTTGATATATTGAAAAATAAAAAACAATGTCTTTTTAATTACCCGAAATTAGAAAAATCATAAAAATTCGAAAATTAGTCGAAAAATTCCAAAAAAATTAGTGTAGGTGTATTTTGATGTGTTTTAATTTCTGACCAAGTTTTGTGCATTAACTTTTTATAAAAACCAAAAAATTGCAAAAAATGAAAATTCTAAAAAATTGAAGAAAATTATAGAAAAATCAAAAAAATTGTGATTTTAGTTTCCGATTGTAGATATTTCTTTGTAGTTTATTTTGAAAATAAACTAGGGATTTTGGGCACTTAAAGTATTTTTAAATTGCAAAAGATTCTTGGTTGTGCATTGATTTCTTTATTTTCCATTGTTTCATTTTTATAAAATCATAAAAACATCAGAAAATTTTGAGAAAATTAGTAAAAATAATTTAAAACATTTAAAACACAAAAATACTTTCTTTTTAATTTTCTGAATATTTTGTCCTTTCTGAAAAATACAAAAAGAGTGTGGTACTATGTATTTTTTATCTTTTATGCTTGTTTCGAAAATTAAAAAAAATAAAAATTCCAAAAACCACTAAAAATTAATTCTGAAAATTGACTACATAGTTTTTAAATCGTGTTCCTTGTGTTCGACCCTGGTCGCTATACCAGGTTAAAAGTATAGTGAAAACCGCTTACATTGAATTTCTTAATTTTTCGAGTGGTTTAAATATTTTTCTCGTTGACCGATTCGAGTGGTTGAGAACAACAGCTTGTGAATTTTATTTATCTCTTAACCTATCGGATTTTACGCCATCATAATAGCGTCGTTGCCGTGGAGCATGACTTTGCAGTTAATTTTCTATTTTATCTCTCTATATTATAATTGTTTCCTGACCTTCTCTCTTTGATTTTTGTGCGAGGAACTGCTTGGAGGACAACGTGGAGTTTACTTTTTGAGGACCCCACAGGAGGAAGAGCAAAGAATTGAAGAAGAATTTTTTTTATTATATTTGAGAGAACAAATATTTGTAATAATTTAGGATATTTTGAATGGTTGGACACTTGGACTATTATTCGGGGTCTGTTTCGCCAAGTGCCGGTGCACTTGGGGGACCTCACCGCTGTTTTTGTTGGTTTTGTTTTCTCGTATTTTTATTTTATTTTTGATTCACGTAATATTTAACCCCTAGACTTAGGATTTTTATCTTGATTGTGACGTAATCAATCAAGGTCCCAGCCTAATTATTTGCCTGCACCTATAGATCGATAACTGGATTTAATTAATTAAATCACAAAGAAAAAGCTAATCTAGATCACCTGAGAGGTCACGTGCCGCTAGAGGCCATATACAGTGCTGGTAGGATCCGTTGTTGCGGACACCGATCGACATCAAAAACCGAACTCCGACCTCTCTTGCTGACCTATTAGCTATTGTTCTTCACGTGTAGAAATCTTTCGCCTAAGGCCATTTTCTTCGTGCATCATATAGGTAGTTTAATTACTATATTTAATTTATGCGCGGATCATATTGCATGTAGAGTGCTGGAGTAAGGTACACATTTCTATCTCTGCAAGCATCATTGTTTTAACCGTGCATTGGCTTTTTCGACTTCCTCCCTCTGTTTTCAACTCAATTTAATCAATGAAGAAATCAGAAAATTCGTTAGGCGTTGTTTATTTCTGAAAAAAATTAAAAAGTGAAAGAAATAAAATCTGGGAGTGTTAAAGCAAACTTGACCCTAAAATCCACCTCATTTAAATATATTTGTTTTGGGGAGAGTCACCCCTCATTGTCTGGTTTCCTTGATCGAGAGAGTGACCCTAACACTAGGATAGAACCATGCCTGAACTTCCATTAGACTACTGGTCTTAGAGTTAGTCGTTCTTCAGTGAGGATCTCTTCGGTAACCGGTAAAGCGGACCGTGACGTCCTTAACAGAGCGAGTTGATCGGGTAGCCGTTAAACGGTCCACAACTTGTACTGTTTGGGAAAGATCTAGCTTTAGGATTGGGCCAGTCTCTTGGGAGCATCGGGTTCCTAACAGCTCGCTTAATCGCTCTACAAGATTGTTCTATTACCTAAATTAAAATGGACAAGATTAATGATGAATCCACGATTCATCACCTTTATTCTTTTATTTTAACCTCTTTTCCTTGGACAAATACCTGTAAATACCCATTAATTTCATAAAATTAACATTTTGCATGCATTTGTTAATTATGCATTTTTAACACTTTTTGTACATAAATAAAAGAATAAAGGAGAAAAGAAAAAGAAAGGATGGATTTATGAAATAAATACAGACTGACCCAAACCCCGAGAGAAGGTCAAGACTTGACCTGATCGACCAGGAATAATGTAGGGGGAGATAGGGTCGTTTGTCAGAAAAAGCCAAAAATATCTTGTAAATATTTTTCATGTATATTTGTACAAAACTTACATTATTTTATTTGTATATAATTTGACTTCAAACTAATTATTTTTGTAAATAAAATTTGTAAATAAAACTGTGTTGTAAATAATAAAAATATTTGTAAAATAAAATATTGTATATATTGTAAATAATTACACCCAGAAAAAGCCGTAAAGTGATAATTAAAACATCGATTCTGGCTCCATACAAGCTCAAATTGAACCAAACTCACTTCCATCGTACTATAAATTAAATTATCTTTCAAATGGCTGTGGTTTCGTATTTTTTGGAGTTACGGTTAAAAAGTCGGTTTTCTGGGGTGTATTGTGCAGTTTGCCCATATATTTGTTGTATATAATTATTAATATTTATTTTTACATAATGTATATATTTGTAAATATTGTTTTCAATAAAAAAATTAAAAAAATTAAAAAAATCTTGTATAAAAATTATTTCCTTAGTTGCACCTATGTACATTATATTATATGTATATAATATGCCACTAATTTCCTTTTATAAAAACCATCAAAAAAATTAATTATTTAATATTATTTAATTAATTTAAATTAATTCCGAAATTCATATTTATTTTATTGGATTTATGTGAATTAAGTGACTTAATAACTTACCATTTATTTTAGATTTGATTTTATTCCTTTAATGGCCACCATTAAGGTGGCTAATTCATTTTTGGTAAATACATTAATTAATTAATTTAATTACGAATTTCGAATTTATTTATTTATTTTATTTAATTAATTATTTTATTAATTCACCCAATAATCACCTTCCTTTTTTGTAGATACTTTTCTTTTTTCATTTTCTTCTCTTTTTAATGGGCTCCTCCCTCATTCACATTTGATCGATCTTTGGCGGAGAGGAACCCGGTTTCCGAGAGGTTTCTTGTTGAAGAGGGTCCTAGCCTCTGATCCGATCGGTGACAACGATTTGAGTTTCGTCGAGGCCATCATGGCGTGTCCGAACCCCAAGGTGAGATCCACTCTTATTTCTTGTCGTTTCTCTTAGGTAAATCGTAGGTTTAGTGTTTGCGTATAGGTAATAATTAGTTTTTAGATTAAAAAAATCAATTTCACCCTTTTTCACCCGAAATCGATTTTTCACCTCACTTCTCGATCTCCACGCGTTCTATTTCTACCCCACACGACCTGTCACCTCCGGTCACGCACGGTGACCGGAGACACGGATCTATCCAACATCTCGCAAGATCCAAAGCCATTCACACATCTAATTATTGTGCATAAATAAAGAAAAAAACATAAGATTGTTTTCCTGTTCATCTCACCTTTGTTTTTGCAGGATACAATAAAAAAATAAATAAATAAAATTTTTGTTATCTCTAACATTTGTTTTGCAGGTATAATAAAAAGAAAATAAAAAAAATTGCTTTTATATCTAACAGTTGTTTTGCAGGAAATAAAAATTAAAATTAAAAAAAATAAAAAAATTTCATTATCATTTTTCTGTTTACATAAACAGAAAATAAAAAAAATCGTTGCAGCCTCTCCATCCCCATGCCTAGGCAAGCCGCAACGCCGTCAGACGCGGCGTCCGCTCCTCCAGATCCATTCCGGCCGCCGACCTCGCAGCGCGGGCGGCCGATCGCCCTGCGCGCAGCAGCGCGGGCCCGCTCCGCCGCACCACCTACTCCCGACCACGCGTGCCCAGGCCGCGCCCCCCTTCGGCTGCGCCCCCTCCAGGCGTCGTCCCCGTGCCGCCTTCCCTCCTACGGACCTCCATCTCCAGGCGCGGCCTCGCGCTGCATCTCTCAGCAACCCCGCGCGATCGGGCGCAGCCCCGACATCCCTCAGCTGACCTCCCGTGGCGCACCAACTCCGCGCGCGGCGCGTCTCTCCCCGCGCGCGAGCCTCCAACCGGCCCTGCAGCCCTCCCTCCACGCGACCACGCAGGCACCACCGCGCCTCCCGTCCTCCAGCCGCCTCTCCAGAACCCTCCAGGTCCGCGCGACGACGCTACCCTCCACCTCTGCGGTCCGCGCGGTCCCTCTGTCCTCCTGCCCACAGCCCTCCGCACGCTGCGCCGCACGCCTCCGCCGTCAGCACCTCTGCGCGTGGCGTCGCGCTCCAGCCGTCCTCCTCTCGTCGCTGCTGCGACGCCCTCCGCGACCTCCGATTTGCAGCGGTGGCGGGTACCTCTCTCTCCCCTTTTGCTTGAACGAAAGATGTGAAGGAACCCTAAAGGGGATTTTTGAAGAGGAAAAGATCTTTTGGCAAAATTACATTAAGCTCCCTGGAAGTCTTAAAATTCGCAAATAAGTCCCCCCCCCCTCCAGAGCCAGTCACGTGCATTGCATAAGCAAATTGGGCAATTTACATTTTCCACCCTGTAATTTCTGTTCTTGTTATTTTATAGTGCAAAAACTTTGCATAATTGTAATTAGGCCCTTGAACTGCAGACTTTGATTTTACATGCAATTTTCATTAGAATAAATATTTTTATACTCCGAAAAAATTCTCAAAAAAATAGTGTATATTTCTGATGTAGTGTTCTTCATTGTATAAAATTTTCATAGCATTTTGACTTTATTTGATATTTTTAAAAAATAAAAAAATAGTGTCTTTTTGCATGTCTAAACTTTGAAAATTCATAAAAATTCGAAAATTAGCCTAAAAATTCCAAAAAAAATATTGTAGGTGTATTTTGTTGTGCTTTATTTTCTGACCATTTTTTGTGCATTTTCCCTTTATAAAACTCCAAAAAAATTTTCTGTGGACTTTTTTTGTATATTTTTGACCTTTTTAAAAAAATAAAAAAAGAGCGGTGTGTGTGTGTTTTTATTCTTCGTATCTCATTTTGAAAATAAAAAATTAAAAAAATAAAAAACCATTAAAAAATATCTTTGAAATTTGACTGCTGAGTTTTTCAAACGTGCTCCTTATGTTCGACCCTAGTCGCTATACCAGGTAAAAAGAATAGCGTAAAGACCGCTTACATTTGTTTTCTTGATTCATCTTCTCTTAAGTGGTTTCCATTATTTTTCTCGATTGACCGCGCTTGGTGATTTGGGTCACAACGACCCTTGTTTATTTACATACTTAACCCGAGTTGTCAGGCGTGTCATCAGAATGGCGCCGTTGCCGGGGAGCACGGCTTTGTAGTCATTTTTCTATTTTTGTCTCTCTATATTATAATTGCTTTCTGACCTTCTCTCTCTAATTTTTATGCGAGGTACTGCGTGGACGACTTGGATTTTATATTTTGAGGACCCACATAGGAAGAAGAGGGGGGAATTGAAGAAGTTTTTTTTTTAGAGAGAACAATAAATTTTGTAATAATTTAGGACTTTGGACCTTTGGACTTGAATTATTATTCGGGGTTTGTTTCGCCAAGTGCCGATGCACTTGGGGGACCTCACCGCTGTTTTTCGTCGGTTTTGTTTTCTCGTATTTTTTTTATTCACGCAGGATTTGAGCCCCTGGCCTTAGGATTTTTGCTTGACTGTGACGTAATAAGTAGGGTCCCCATACCTTAATAATTCTGCCTGTACCTATAGCTCGGTAATTGGACCAACAATAAAAAGATTAATAAAATAGTCGATCCACTACCTTCGAGCCTACGTGCCACAGCCCACCCTGCCAAGCGCTGCTCCTGAACTCGATTTGTCGAGAGGAGGGGTGATCCTAGACCGGACCTTTGGATCGGAGGCTTGTGGTCGACTAGACGTTCTTTCGAGTAGAACTGCTTGCTTAGGGCTCGATTTTCCGCCTGCATCATTTAGGTAGTTTTATTTCTGTCTTTAATTTCTGCGCGGATCATATTGCATGTAGAGTGCTGGAGTAAGGTACGCATTTTCTATCCCTGCATGCATCATTGTTTTTAACCGTGTATTGACTTTCTCGATCCCTCCCCCTGTTTTTGGACTCAAATTAATCAAAGAGGAAATCGGAAAGCTCGTTAGGCGTTTATTTTTGAAAAAATCCAAAAAAATACAAAATCAAAAATTAAAAAAATTGGGACTGCTAATTGAACTTGACTCTAAAATCAAACGTAATTGATTCATATCATTGTATTGGGAGAGAAATCCCCACATTGTCTGCGCTTTTACTCGCTCGCGTACACACTAAGGAGTAGTGCCCAAATCCTATTCAAGCCTCCTAAGTGTTTGTACAACTTTATCTTATCACCTAACTCTTAAAATTGAAAAGATAAAGACCGAATCTCACGGTCTTCACTTTGTGTTGAGTTGGTGAACTGGGGGTTTGCTTTGTGTTCTGTATGTCTTTGGTGTGAGCCGGTTACGATCATTCTTCGAGATCAATAGCAGTCACCTTCTACTTCTACCCCACCCTCCCTCCCTTCATCTCTCTCTTCATGATGGGTCACTTTCCATTCCAGCCGAATTCTGCGGCTTCTTATCTTCATGCCCATCATTCTCGCCCACTCTCTTGGGAGGTTGGAACTCTGTCCGATTTCCCATCCTCTTCTTACCCACCTTCTTTCTCGAGACATGCTGTGAGTGACACCCGCAGAGATCAGATTGACCAAATATGAGACCCGAGCGTTCACCTTGCTGAGATGAGAGTGCATCCCATAGGCGATCAAATGGGGCAGTGGCAAGCTTTATATGACTTTAATCATGAGATGATGGATGAGTACACTGATCACGAAGCGCACTCCGCGTCTACACTGAGCCCCTTCATTTTAGATTTAGAGTTCATTGATCTACTGCCCAAGTTTTTAGGGGATGTGCACGAGGAACCGTATTTGCATATCGATGAATTTGAGGATATTTGTAGATCATGATCATATCCGGATATCAATTCTGAGGAAATGATGCTGATTACCTTCCCATCTACACTTCAAAGTAGATCCAAGACTTGGCACAAACGATTGGGAAGGAAGATTGCTACGTGGGGAGAGTTACGATCATTATTTTTGAAGAAATTTTACCCCCAGTGTAGAGCAGAGATGATGCGGTCGTGTATTCGTGATTTTTCAGTTAACCCCCAAAAGCCATTAATAGATTCATGGTTGAGGTTACGAGAACTTGTGAGGCGATTTCCGGATCATGGATTTTCGATGACTGACCTTATCCATATCGCCATGAGGGGGAGGACCGCAGAGCAAATTGCATATGTCATTACCTCGTGTGATGGTTCACACCACTGTCCCGACCTGGATTTAGTTGAGACCATCTTGGTAACACTTTCTGATCTTTCATATACACGAGATGATTTATTCAGGACAACACATGAGGGAGAGATGACAACAGTTGAGTGTGTGACACACCATGCTGATTCAGACATCACACACCGATCAGAGGATATGGATGCTGATACTTCTCATTTGATAAATGTGTTGCCTATTGTTGTGAGTTCCCAGAGACGGATATTGGTTGAGGATCAAATGGATTTACAGTCATATTTTGAGCCAACCCCGCTCTTTCACGTAGAAGATTCTTCGATTCTAGATCTGCTAGGATCCCAAGAGATAGAGGAGGAACCCACATCTCATCCATCCTTTGAATCTTTGCAGTATTCATATGTCGTTGATTCAGTGTCTTGTCTTCAGGAGATCTTCTCAGACTCAGAGATACATTGTGATCCATCTCAGCGTAGAGAGCTTGATGAGGGATCGATTTTGGATTTTACAGACCTTGATAGTCCCGTATTTGAGCCTTGTGTCCTCTCATTTGATGAGGTCGATATATTTTTGGAGGACCTGATTTTAGACAGCATTGATCCCAAGTTCCCTGATGATTCGGCATTACTCCCCGAGGGTTATCAGCGGGAGGATGCCATGGACCATATAAACTCGGTTTCACTTTCTGGGAGTGTATCCGATCTGACGGATCACGAGACCGAGTCTTCTGATATTTGTAATAATGAGTTTGATGTTTCTCTCCTCGATGACCCTCGCGAGGATGAGCCGATCTTTGAGGTATTCGATGATTTCATTGATTTGTCTACATTATATACATCGGATATCAGCCTTTATACTGAGTCTCCTGATCATGAACTTCCATATCTATTCAAGACGGTGATTGACGTGGAGGATTCCCTGACAGATCCTTCCTTCTCCACGTTTGATTACTTCGGCTCCATCCTTTCACTCCATACAGATCTTGAACCGACGATTTCTTTTGTGTTACCGGAGCCTGACTTCATCTGCCCATATCTTGATTCGGTAGCAAACACCCGCCTGACTGTTTATCTGGGTGTTATCATGTACTCTCTTGACTCTGTTGACCTGGTTGTTGTTCTCCCACCGAGACTGCAACGATAGTACGGTATTCACCTGACAGATGCCATCCTGAACCTCGATACGGCGTTGTCCTAGCAATTGCACCCAGCTAGGGGCGTAAACTCTAGCGCTTGTTGAGAGGCACCTCAACATTGATCGACTCACATATGTATAGACCATATGTCCATATCATACATCCTTTCTGTCTCACACCCCATCTCCATTGCATGATCATTCCATACTTATGGTGCACTTTACCCTAAGTATAGGAGGGATGTCAGACTTGTGATTTTTTTGATTCTTTTTACCTCTATTTTGCTGCCTATACTTAGGGATATTTTACCCTAAGTATAGGGGAGGTAGAATCTGTACATTCTACTCATCGGTCTTCCCTTTGTGTACAGTCTGCTATACCTAGGATTACTTGATCCTAAGTATAGGGGGATCACCGACTTCTATTGATTTCATTCTTTTATTCGTCGTTGTAGTATACTATTCTTTTCACTTTTCTATACGCAGCACGAGTTATGTCTTTCTTTTCAGCTCTTTGATCACTATGAGGACATAGTTCGAGCTAAGTATAGGGGGTGTCGTATATATTGTATATATACTTTAGCCATAACTCGTACTTTCATATATATTTTTTATGGATAAAACACTGTGTATATACTCAAAAAAAAGAAAAAAAGAAAAAAACCAACTCTGTAATATACTTGTATAAATTACTCAAGTTGTAAATTCTTGAATCTTATTCTTGTAAAATATTCAAAACACCCTTGTGTAAATATGAATCTCATTCCAAAAAAACATCTCTCTTGTATATATTTGTATATATTACTAACTATTTGCAGTAAAAAAAACTTTTTGCATGTGCATCGTCTTTCAAAAATCCATAAAAGTTTCAAAATTTTGAAAATTGTTTCACAAAAAGATTTTTGTTTTCTTTTCCTTGCATGTACAAATTTTCTTGCATTTGCATGAGCATTTTTCAGGATGATTTTGACATTTAGACTAAGTCTGGAATAAATTTGAAGAATGGAGCTTAGTTGGACCTTAATGCACTTAATTTCAGAGGAACCTTATAAGATTTGGAGTTAAGACTTTTCAGGTCCTAGTGACTTAATTCTTTGAGTCCATAAGACTATGTTCACATGTCATCTTGATGAGTCTAAGTAGAATATTTAACAACACACGCATGATTCTTTCAGATCGTGGCTTACCTTGGACACTGCACTTTACACGTAGCTCTTCATGGATGAGGTAGTGAGGGAGCAGAATCTTTTGGCTTGGGGTAGCATACGAGGGTAGTACATCTAGGCGGAACCGCTCGTCCTCCTCTAGGGAGGGAAGTGCGTCTCAACCTAGTCTGGTGATGTTGAGGTCTAAAGACAGGAGTTGTGGGGTTGCAATAATGCTTCAAAAGAGGGATAGTCTACTGGCTCAAGAGGAAAAACTCCTTATGTACATGCTGCACCTTGTATATATTTCAAAAAAAAAAAGAAAAAAAATTCAAAATCTCCAAAAGTGGACATGCCTGAAAGAAAAAAATAAAATGCCTGCCGGAGTGTATATACAAGTGAAAAAAAAGGAAATAAGAGCTTCAAAGTCATATATTTGTGAGCTTGCAGCGGGTGACATGGCTACACTGGTCATGCATCCAAGGATAGGTAACTACACTGGTTACCGTCCATTCTCTTCTCCATCCCCTCTTCTTGAGCTGGTTGTACTTGAACTTAGAAGGGAATATCCCCGCTCCTCGAGGAAAGAGTTGCCAGACCGGGTTATTTGAGTTACCTTGTTGAGAGAGGCTGAATCTTTGCTACTTTTGAGATGAAGAGCTAAATTTCACTTATACGTACAAGTAAGAATTCATAGTCATAAGAATTTGTGTCTGTAGACTTGTTCTGATCTGACTGTTGAGGAGACATGAATAAGAGTCTTATGGAACTTAGAGGCTATTAGGTTTTAATTCCATGTCCCATTAAGGTTCCGACACACCAATAATCTAAAGGTCCGACAGAGCTCCAGACTACATTTTTATGAAGATAAGTTTGAAAGTCAACATTGTTCTGACTTCTTTCCTTTTTCTTTTCTTTATTTTCATTTTCACTTATTTTCCAAATAAGTGTTTGCTAAGGGACTAGCAAAGGTAAAGTATAGGGGAATGATGAATCCACGATTCATCGCCTTTATTCTTTTATTTTAGCCTCTTTTCCTTAGTAAAATACCTGTAAATACCCATTAATTTCATAAAATTAACATTTTGCATGCATTTGTTAATTATGCATTTTTAACACTTTTTGTACATAAATAAAAGAATAAAGGAGAAAAGAAAAAGAAAAGGATGGATTTATGAAATAAATACAGACTGACCCAAACCCCAAGAGAAGGTCAAGACTTGACCTGATCGACCAGGAATAAAGTAGGGGAAGATAGGGTCGTTTGTCAGAAAAAGCCAAAAATATCTTGTAAATATTTTTCATGTATATTTGTACAAAACTTACATTATTTTATTTGTATACAGTTTGAATTCAAACTAATTATTTTTGTAAATAAAAGTTGTAAATTAAACTGTGTTGTAAATAATAAAAATATTTGTAAAATAAAATATTGTATATATTGTAAATAATTACACCCAGAAAAAGCTGTAAAGTGATAATTAAAACATCAATTCCGGCTCCATACAAGCTCAAATTGAACCAAACTCACTTCCATCGTACTATAAATTAAATTATCTTTCAAATGGTTGTGGTTTCGTATTTTTTGGAGTTACAGTAAAAAAGTCGGTTTTCTAGCGTGTATTGTGCAGTTTGCCCATATATTTTTTGTATATAATTATTAATATTTATTTTTACATAATATATATTTGTAAATATTGTTTTCAATAAAAAAAATTAAAAAAATTAAAAAATCTTGTATAAAAATTATTTCCTTAGTTGCACCTATGTACATTATATTATATGTATATAATATACCACTAATTTCCTTTTAAAAAACCATCAAAAAATTAATTATTTAATATTATTTAATTAATTTAAATTAATTCCGAAATTCATATTTATTTTATTGGATTTATGTGAATTAAGTGACTTAATAACTTACCATTTATTTTAGATTTGATTTTATTCCTTTAATTGCCACCATTAAGGTGGCTAATTCATTTTTGGTAAATACATTAATTAATTAATTAATTTAATTACGAATTTCGAATTTATTTATTTATTTATTTTATTTAAATAATTATTTTATTAATTCACCCAATAATCACCTTCCTTTTTTGTAGATACTTTCCTTTTTTCATTTTCTTCTCTTTTTAATGGGCTCCTCCCTCATTCACATTTGATCGATCTTTGGCGGAGAGGAGCCCGGTTTCCGAGAGGTTTCTTGTTGAAGAGGGTCCTAGCCTCCGATCCGATCGGTGACAGCAATTTGAGTTTCGTCGAGGCCATCATGGCATGTCCGAACCCCAAGGTGAGATCCACTCTTATTTCTTGTCGTTTCTCTTAGGTAAATCGTAGGTTTAGTGTTTGCGTATAGGTCATAATTAGTTTTTAGATTAAAAAAATCAATTTCACACTTTTTCGCCCGACACCGATTTTTCACCTCACTTCTCGATCTCCACGCGTTCTATTTCTACCTCATACGAACTGTCACCTCCGGTCACGCACGATGACCGGAGACACGGATCTATCCAACATCTCGCAAGATCCAAAGCCATTCACACATCTAATTATTGTGCATAAATAAAGAAAAAAACATAAGATTGTTTTCCTATTCATCTCACCTTTTTTTTGCAGGATACAATAAAAAAAATAAATAAAATTTTTGTTATCTCTAACATTTGTTTTGCAGGTATAATAAAAAGAAAATAAAAAAATTGCTTCTATATCTAACAGTTGTTTTGCAGGAAATAAAAATTAAAATAAAAAAAAATAAAAAAAATTGCATTATCATTTTTCTGTTTACATAAACAGAAAATAAAAAAAAATCGTTGGAGCCTCTCCATCCCCACGCCTAGGCAAGCCGCAACGCCGCCAGACGCGGCATCCGCTCCTCCAGATCCATTCCGGTCGCCGACCTCCCAGCACGGGCGGCCGATCGCCCTGCGCGCAGCAGCGCGGGCCCGCTCCGCCGCACCACCTCGCTCCCGACCACGCGTGCCCAGGCCGCGCCCCCCTTCGGCTGCGCCCCCTCCAGGCACCGTCCCCGCGCTGCCTTCCCTCCTGCGGACCTCCATCTCCAGGCGCGGCCTCGCGCCGCATCTCTCAGCAACCACTCACGATCGGGCGCAGCCCCGTCATCCCTCCGCTGACCTCCCGCGGTGCACCAACTCCACGCGCAGCGTGTCTCTCCCCGCGCGCGAGCCTCCAGCCGGCCCTGCAGTCCTCCCTCCACGCGACCACGCAGGCACCACCGCGCCTCCCGTCCTCCAGCCGCCTCTCCAGAACCCTCCAGGTCCGTGCGGCGACTCTACCCTCCACCTCTGCGGCCCGCGCGGTCCCTTTGTCCTCCTGCCCACAGCCCTCCGCGCGCTGCGCCGCATGCCTCCGCCATCAGCACCTCCGCGCGCGGTGTCGCGCTCCAGCCGTCCTCCTCTCACCGCTGCTGCGGTACCCTCCGCGACCTCCAATTTGCAGCGGCGGCGGGTGCCTCTCTCTCCCCTTTTGCTTGAACGAAAGATGTGAAGGAACCCTAAAGGGAATTTTTGAAGAGGAAAAGATCTTTTGGCAAAATTACATTAAGCTCCCTGGAAGTCTTAAAATTCGCAAATAAGTCCCCCCACTCCAGAGCCAATCACGTGCATTGCATAAGCAAATTGGGTAATTTACATTTTCCACCCTATAATTTATGTTCTTGTTATTTTATAGTATAAAAACTTTGCATAATTGCAATTAGGCCCTTGAACTGCAGACTTTGATTTTACATGCAATTTTCATTAGAATAAATATTTTTATATTCCGAAAAAATTCTCAAAAAAATAATGTATATTTCTGATGTAGTGTTCTTCATTGTATAAAATTTTCTTAGCATTTTGAATTTATTTGATATTTTTAATAAATAAAAAAACAGTGTCTTTTTGCATGTCTAAACTTTGAAAATTCATAAAAATTCGAAAATTAGCCTAAAAATTCCAAAAAAAATACTATACGTGTATTTTGTTGTGCTTTATTTTCTGACCAATTTTTGTGCATTTTCCCTTTTATAAAACTCCAAAAAAAATTTTGTGGATTTTTTTGTATATTTTTGACCTTTTTAGAAAATAAAAAAGAGCGGTGTATGCGTTTTTATTCTTCGTATCTTATTTTGAAAATAAAAAATTAAAAAAATAAAAAACCATTAAAAAAATATCTTTGAAATTTGACTTCCGAGTTTTTCAAACGTGCTCCTTGTGTTCGACCCTGGTCGCTATACCAGGTAAAAAGAATAGCAAAAAGACCGCTTACATTTGTTTTCTTGATTCATCTTCTCTTAAGTGGTTAAAATTTATTTTTCTCGTTGACCGATTCCTGTGATTGAGAACGATGACATCTTTTTGATATTATTTTTCCTCTCTCGACCGCGTTGGATTTCATGTCATCAATTAACGACCGATCCTTTACGGTCATCAGCTCCTGTTGAGTAGGTGAATTGGGGGTTTGACTTCTCATCTTGTTTGCTTACCATATCTCATCTGCAATCATCCCCACATCACGATGATGGGAAGGAGATCCCTTAGGTTGCCTCTGGCAGCACCGCTATCGAGCACTCCTCCCCATTCATCTAGGGCGGTTTTGGAGGGCCCAAACCCGCTCTCCGAACCTGAGTTCACTACCACCCTATCCCCCCCCTCGACCACCCTTCTTCCACCAGTACTGAGATACCTGAGCCGAGGCCAACACATATTTATGTTCACTTGACGGTGCCTAAGTCGGGGTCTTTTGCCTTTGCAGAGACCCACGAGATGGCCAGCAGTGACGGACGAACTGATGGACAGCCACAGAGTTCAACTTTTGTTCTAAATCAGGGCGCCAACAACAATACCTTGCTAGCCTCCCTAGAGACGATGCCGCGGTAGATTCGGGACCAGGGAGCATTTATGGCAGAGGTCCATCAGGAACTAGCACCGATGCGAGCCGACAGAGGAGAGCCTCACCGAGAAGGTGGTGGAGAGATTCTAGAATTTGGAGGAGGATCAGACGGATACCCGGAGGATCAGCCAGAGTCAGCTAGACAACCATGACCAATGAGGCATTTGCACAACCCTGCTGCAACTCCTACTCATCGATGGATTCAGCTCCCTGAGATTCTGGGTGATTTCAAGCTTCCCCCCATACTATTCAGCTTTTGCCCAAGTTCCATGGGCTAGCCACCGAGGAGCCGCATCTTCACCTGCAGGAGTTTGAGATGATCTGCGGCACTGTCCACGACAGATACGTGGATGAGGATACTATAAAGATGATAGCATTCCCTTTCTCCCTGGCCGACAGAGCATCCTATTGGTTGAAACATTTGGGGAGATATGTTACCACTTGGGAACAGCTCCGAACCGAGTACTTGAAAAAGTACTATCCACTCGGCCGGACCAACGCAACACGAGCTCTGATAAAAAACTTCTCCATGATCCCCAATGAACAGTTTAATGAGGCGTGGGATCGATTTTGTGAGCTCATTGAACGGTGTTCACACCATGACATATCCAAGCCCAATCTTGTCCAGAGCTTCTTTTGTGGGCTGACACCAGAGCTGCAGGGGCTTGTCAACATTTCTTGTGGGGGTTCCTACTTTGCCAAGGACGAAGACCAGGTCTGGGCCATCTATGAGGAGATGGCTGAAAACTACATAGTGATGTCCCAGACCATGCTCTATGCTTAGGGGAAGCCCTCAGCCCAGGTTGTTTCCTATCAGAGGATAGCACGGGTTGATGCTGGTCCACCCATTTCTTCATCATCAGCAGCAGCACAGGCAAAATCTTCAGCTGCTGACATGGGTATTATCAGTGGAAAAGTTGGACCGTATAGAGATCATAGAAAAGAAGCAGTGCCAGGGCATGACACAGATAGATCAATTGGCACAGACTCTTAGTGACCTGAAGACCCACATCTTGTGTCTCTAGGAGGCACAGGCGGCTTCTCAACCTCGTCTCAGGTCACTGCTAACACGGGTTTAGCGAGGGCCAAAATACGTCCCACACAAGGCGGAGATGAAGTCGCTGTGGCGACCACTCACGAAACCCCTATTAATCAGAAATTAATCCACAATCAAAATAAAGCAATTACGTCCCAAAAATGTGAATTAAAACTTATTAACTCTACCAAAATAATGCATAGTGCGTAAATATGTAGAGGTCGAACCACATAGAGCAAAAACAGGTAGCCTACAATTATTCTTATACAAGCTATTTATGTATGCACGCAAGTCTTTTTGTCGGTTTTTATTTTTTTATTTTTTATTTGATTTTTAATTTTATAATTTTATCTGATTTTTAATTTTTAATTTTTTTGTTTTATATTTTTTTTTATTTTTATATTTTCTTTTTAAAATAAGATATAAAGCCATATAGAATATATAATAAAAGAGAGATAAGATAGAGATGAAAATAGGAAAAAAATACTCAAAATACATTAAATAAAATATTTTTTGTGATTTTTATAATTTTTTAATGTTTTTGTGATTTTTCTAGATTTTTCCTATTTTTGGATATTTTTAAAGTAAAAAATACTAGTAAATAGTGAAACAAATTGTTGGCCGAAATTAAAAAGATGATGAAAAATATCAAATAGTGTCAAAAATTCCTCAAATTAAATTTAAAATAAAGATTATAAAATTTAGAAAATTCAGAAACAGATACTGCATTTTTATGATTTTTCTAGGATTTTTAATAATTTTTGAAGGTTTTTGAGATTTTCTAATTTTTAGGAGTTTTGTTTTATATTTTTAGTGATTTTTGGAAAGAAAATCAAACACACTAGAAGGTACCAAATATATTTTTTTTGGAATTTTTCAAGTAGTTTTTATATTTTTAGGATTTTATAATGCAAACAGTAGCAACAATACATGTTTGAATTTTTATAAATATGAAAATGCAATAAAAATGCAAAATAAAACTATAGCATGATAGTACAGTGCAACAGGAACCTAGGGTAATTTTTGGGTGATTTTTGGAATTTTATAGATGCATACAATAAATAGGGAAAGCAAAAAGAAATTCCAACACTAGGAGGGGTATTTTTGCAAATAAAACAAAGTCCAAGGGGGTCTGTGCAAATATACCAAAACTTTTGAACGTTAACATGAAGTTTCAAGACCAAATACATATATCAAAACCTGCCAGGGGCCCTTGTAATTTTACAAATTCCGTGGGACTACACGTGACTCGCACGCACACGAACCAAAATGCAATTTCAGAAAGTACAGGGGTCTGCGTGCAAAATCCACAAAAATATAACATAGCAACTTTTATTTAATGGACTTTTTCAAAATACAAATAAATACATGGGCTTTAGTGAAATTTTTCCAAACGCACGTGGGACCGCATGTTATCTGACGTGGATTCGACCTCAATGTAAATACAAGAAATCTAGGGGTCTTTTTACAAAATATCCAATTTATTTTAAATGTTACACAATATTTAATGGACTAAACAATAAATACAAAAAGGCAGTGGCTAAAGGTGTAAATCACCCCTCTTAAGCGTGGATGGACGGCTAATGGCTTCTCTCTTATACACGTGACGCCCATCCAACGATCGATGACGGTTCGCGGTTGGATGGCTGAGATTAGATCTCCTGATGAGATCTGACGGCTCTGGTGCTTGGCATCTAACGGCTGCTGCTACGCTTGGGATCTCCACCTTGATCGGATGGCTATGGAACGACGTGGAAGAACAGGGACGAAGCTCGCACGCGGCGAGCTTCGATCGTGAATAGCCGGCGCCTCCGGCCTTCTCCGTCGCCTTCGATGGTCTCTACATGTGCCTGGAAGGTCCCCGCGTCTCCCAATGGTCTCCGTTTGGCTCCTGGAGGTCCCAGTCGATCAGGCGAGCTCGAGGAAGGGGCAGACCTCCAGGAACCTCTTCCTGGAATCAATCAAGCCCAAGAGGGCTCCATTTACGTCAAGACCTGCACAGGAAGAATAAGCAGCTCGAGGCGAAGCTCCTCGACCAGGGGTTTGAAGCTTTTGCGCAAAAATGAAGGTGAGCGGCGAGGTTCCGGTGAGCGGCGGAGTAGGAACCTTGATTCGCGAAACCACTGGTGTTCCGTATGGTTAGAGGTGTGCAGAAGATGGAGAAGGGGACAAGGTACGATATGAAGGCGAAATGGAGGTCGGAGACTAACTGGATGGGACGGGAGTCGTCGTCGGAGCGGAGCTCCGGCGAACTACGACTCAACCGAATCTAGGCGATCTACTTAGCTAAATGCTACACTAAATGCTAGAAATAAATGGTGGAATTAAAATCTACCTAATAAAGCAAGAAAGAGGTGCTCTAATACCTGGTGGGAACCAGGGAGCGTGGCGTCGACGGAGCTCCGCTGCTCCCATCTCCTCCGGCCGATTCAAGGTGCCAAAAAACTCCCCCCGTCACGAGGAAGTCTCCAGGACTGAATACAAGGAAGGGAAAAGAACGAAAACTGACCAAATTGCAAAGGAGGGAGGGCTGGGTTATTTATAGGCATTTCTGGGCACCCTTATTAACCGGCGATTATCAATTGATCAGGTCTATGTACAAGCGATCTACGATGTTGGCGTGATTGCACAATGAACCAGGAACAATTCTTGTGGAGGAAGCGAATTCGATCGATGGACAAGATGCCCATGAAAAATGCAAGAAAAACGGGGATTCAACAGGTCTGATGACTCAGAGCAGCAGATGGGACAGTTGACCAGAGGTCAACGAAGGCCGCGCTGGGATTGGTCCATGTCGACCGGTACAGGACAAAACAGAAGTTTTTATTCGAAAATAATTAATTTAAAATAGTAAATGATTTTGTTATTTTTTGAGTATAAAATAAAAATGTTTATTATTTTATGTAGTATTTAATATGATTTTTATTTGTTTTTTGGCCCGATTTATTAGTAGTTAATTTTTATGAGTGTATTTATAGGTATATTTACCTATGTTTTGTGTATTTTTATTTTTATTTTGTATATTTTATTTTATTATTTCATTTTCTTATTTTATATATTTATAACTTATTTTTGTGAGTCTAAATATATTTTTATTTTATTTTTATGAGTTTATTTGCACATTGAAATAAATAGGTATATGAATTGTATAAGTATAGGTATATGTATTTTGCCTATGTTTTGTATACTTCTTTTTATTTTATTGTATTTTAAGGAGTTTTATTTTTGTTTTGTATTTTTACTAGAATATATATGATATTGACAATATTCTACAAATATGAAAGAATAAAATAATTAAAGAATATAGCTCCCTTTTATTTTATTCTTTCATATTTGTATATAAATAAAAGGGAGCTATATTCTTTAATATACATTTTGGTGATGTATATAAATACTTATGCCTTTGCTTATGCAATAAATACAAAAAAGAACAAAGAATAAGAAGAAAAGAAAAAGAAGATTGAAAAAGATAGAGTGAATAGGATTGCTTTCAGTGCAATATCTGTCCTTACAAAATCAGAATTTGGAGCTTCTGTTAGACCTTGAGTGTGAATGTGTGCAGAACCTGGTCGGGAATCAACTTTAAAACACAACAGCCTTCGAGAGTCACAGAACTCGGTTCAACCCACCTCAATAGCCTGGTCAGAACTGGCCTACATCATACGCAAACCCTTATGACTATGAAGCTGACTTGTACAATATAAGTGATAGTGGCTCTCCCCAACTAAAATGACAAAGGAACTAACTTCTCCAGAATAAAAACCCAATGATTCCCCAATCCAGCCCTTTGTCGTCGAGGAGCGGGGTATTCCCTTCTAAGTTCAAGTGGCATCCGACTCAAGAGGAGGAGGGGAAGAAGAGAATGGATGGTAGCCAGTGTAGCTACCTATCCTGGGATGCAAGACCAGTGTAGTCAAGTCATCCAGCTATAGGCTTACATGGTATAACTTTGATGCTCAAGCTTGCTTATTTTCTATACAACACATGTACATACTCCGGTAGGCACTTTTATTTTTATTTTCAAGCCTGTCCATTTTTTTGGAGTTTTTTTTTGAAATACTATTCACAACAACATTTACATAAGGACTTTTTCCTCTTGAGCCAGAAGACTATCCCTCTTTTGAAGCTTTATTACGACCCACACTCTCATGTCATTCGACTTCATTGAAACTGGACCAGGTTGGGGGTGCACTTCCCTCCCTAGACGAGGACGAATGTTTCCACTCGTGTGCGTCTCAGATTGGCAAATCCAACCCCCTCACCACTCCAACTGAGTTGAGCCAAGTGAAAGGTGCAAGTGTCCAAGTTAGGTCACAGTCGACAAGAATCATGCGTGTGTCTCGAAAAGTTCTATTTAGACAGTTGAGGTGACTTGAACCCAGAAGTACCTTAAACCTAGTTCCCATAAGGTTCCAGTGCAGTTAGGTGCGGTAAGGTCCAACCAAGCTCCAATTTTAGACTTTATTGGAGTGGTTTAATCATCAAGCTCACTCAAAAAGAATATGAATGATATGCACATGCTATGCACAATGAATAATGCAATTTTTCACAAAGAATTTAAAAATCAAAGAATCTTTTTACACAAAGAATTTTTGCAAATAAATAAAAAAAATCTTGGCACATAAAAAGTATGTACAACTATTTACACGGACGTGTCGCTTTATTTTACAGAATTTAAGAATTTTAAAGATTTACAAGTGTTAACCTGTTTGTTCTAGGTACATATGTATACAATTGATAAATACTTTTTATTTAACGTCTTTACAGATATGTCCATATATATTATTTTATTTGAAAACATTTTCAAAACTATAGTACACAATAATTTTTGCAAGCGTTTACAAACATTTGAAAGCCATTTTGCAAAGAATTGTCATGCTATGTATATACATTTTCCACACAAGTTTTTTCAAACATTTTTCAAACCATTTGCACATAGGTTTTCAAATCCTTTATTTCACACAAAGAAGAAAATTTTTACAAACAAAGCGATTTTACACAGGTTGAAAACATTTCACAGAAAGCTTTCCAAATGGTTCACACCATTTTTCAAATCATTTTGCAAAGATATTTAACCTGATTTATTAATCAGCATATACAAAGAAAAACTACAATTTATGTACAAAGTGGTTTAGGCTCTTATAAGTTTTATTTGGAATTATTGCTTGTTTTTGCATGAGAAATTTTTGTGTATACTCCTCAGACTTATTTGAGAATCATTTTCAAAAGATGTTGAAGATTATAGTCCAAAATATTTTTACAAACATGTACACGCATTTGAAAATCATTTTTTGCAAAGTTTTTTCGAACAGTATAGATAGATTTTTCAAAATAATTTTACAACCATTTTTTCCCAACCATTTGCAAACCGCTTTTCAAACATTTTTATGTCATTCAAAGAAAAGAAATTTTGCAAACAAACTTATTTACAAAGGTTGAACACTTTTTAAAAAATATTTTTCAAACAATTTTCAAAAGATTTTTTTCACAAGGAGAACATTTTGCACAAAGCGTTTTTCCTGATTTATTAATCAGTATGGACAAAAGAGTCTGAGGAGCTCACAATCATCGTTTATTATCGTAATAAAAATACTTTTAATATTACTTTTAGCTCCAGGTAGTATTTTTATTTAAAGTATGAGTTATGGCTTATAGTATATACATAGTATATACGACCCCCACTATACTTAGCTTGAGCTATGTCCTCATAGATCGAAGAGGAAAGAGAAGGCATAACTCGTATTGAGTATAGACAAGTCTACCGAATGAATAAATAAATAAATATAGGAAAGAATGAACGAATGAGAAGTTGACCGTCCCCCCTATACTTAGGATCAAATAATCCTAAGTATAGCAGACTGTACACAAAGAAGGGAGGATCAAGGATGGGAATAAACAGATCGTACTCAGATTGTCTCCCCCTATACTTAAGGTAAGATATTCCTAAGTATAGACAAGAAGAGGAGACAATGGAGAGGATCAAAGAATAGAGAAAGTCGGGGTGCACACCCCCTATACTTAGGACAAAGTGCATCCTAAGTATAGAAGACTGTCAACAAGGGGCTACACCTTTTTTTGATAGAAAAAGAAGATAGAAAAGGAAAAGAAGAAAAGAAGAAATCAGATGAATAGTTTTTGAGGTTCGACGTCTGAATCTTCTGATGCTGACAATGTGGTGGATATCTCATCAAGGCGTAGAAGCTGGATGGAGTCGACATGGCCAAGAACGTATCAGGCTCGAGGTAAGGCTTCAGGAGTTGATCGTTGACGACGAATGGTTGTGCGTCAGGCAACAATTCTGATATGGCAATACTTCCATTGTCATGCACTTCATGAATTCGGAATGGCCCTGTCCACTTACTCTTTAATTTGCCCAGGAAGATCCGTAACTTTGCATCAAATAACCACACCTTCTGTCCAACTTCAAAGATCTTTCGTCTGATGTGCTGGTCATGCCGGCGTTTCACCTTTTCCTTGTACATCAATGTGTTATCGTATGCATAGTGTCGGAACTCCAAGAGTCTGTTCAGATCATCTTTTCTTTTCTGACCACTTTTCCGTGAGTCCAAATTGCACATGTTAATTGTCCATAAAGACTTGTAAATTAATTCGACGGGCAGATGGTACGGCTTCCCATATACAAGACGATAGGGCGACATGCCCAAGGGAGACTTGTAGGCGGTTCTGTAAGTCCAGAGGACTGAGTCCAAGAGTTGAGACCAGTTCTTTCTGTCCGACCTTACAAGTTTCTGAAGGATTGTCTTGATTTCTCTGTTCGACAATTCGGCCATGCCATTGGTCTGAGGATGATAAAGGGATGCGACACGATGCTCGATGTCGTACTCCTTCGTTAATTTCTTGACCTCTTTGTTAATGAAATGGCTACCCCCATCTGATATGAGAATCTTTGGAATCTCGAACCGTGCAATGATGTTATCTCTCAAGAATCGGCACACTGTCCGACTGTCAGCGGCTCGAGCGGGAATAGCTTCAACCCAACGACTTATGTAATCTACGGCAAGAAGGATGTGCTCAAAACCCTGACTGTTAGGGAAAGGCCCCATGAAATCAATGCCCCATGCATCAAAAACAACTGCTATCTGAATGATCTTCAAAGGCATCGAATCTTTTGCAGTAAGTGTACCCTTCAATCTCTGACAGTCAATGCATTATATGACAAATACTGGTGCATCCTTGAATAGCGTGGGCCACCAGAAGCCACACTGAAGTACTTTAGTTGTCGTACGGTCTCACTAGATTCGAGCGAGTAACAGTGCTCGAGGACACTATAATGCTCCTCCTGAGGTATGCACCTACGCCAAATGCAATCCGCTCCTTCTCTGAATAAGAGAGGATCCTCCCATTGATAAAAACGGATGGTTGACATGAATTTGTTCTTCAGATTTTTCGTCCAATCTGATGGTATTACCCCCGAGGCGAGGTAATTGACTATATCGGCATAACAAGGGAGAGAATCCACTACTAAAATTGACTCATCTGGAAAGGTTTCTGTGATAGGTGCATTGTTCAGTGGAGGCTCTTGCTGCTCAATTCTGGAGAGATGGTTTACTACCACATTCTGAACTCCAGGCTTGTCCTTGATTTTCAAATCAAATTCCTGAAGGAGAAGGATCCATCTAATCAGTCTAGGCTTGGCATCCTTCTTCTGTTTTAGGTACCGGATAGCAGTGTGGTCTGTAAAAATGGTAACTTTTGATCCAAGCAAATAGGATCTGAACTTTTCCATGGCAAAAACCACAGCCAACAACCCTTTTTCTGTCACAGTTTAATTTTTTTGCGCCTCATCTAATGCATAGGGCGCTTTTTCTTTTCTCTGTACCAGAACAACCCCGACTGCAAAGTCTGATGCACCAGTCATGATCTCAAAAGGGAGAGACCAATCTGACGGCTGTAGGACTGGAGCTTGAGTGATAAGCTCCTTCAGTTGATTGAAAGCAAGGAGAACTTGGTGATCGATATTGAACACAGTTTCCTTGCATAAAAGCTCTGTTAAAGATCGGTCGATGCGGCTAAAATCATTGATGAATCGTCTGTAAAATCTCACAAACCCCAGGAATGATCTTATATTTTTGACTGACTGAGGTGGCTCTAGATTGGTAATAACATCCACCTTTGCTGGGTCGACTTTCTTGCCACGGTTGGAAACGACATGACCCAGCACAATTCCTTCGGTGACCATGAAGTGGCTCTTTTCCCATGAAAGCACTAAATTGACTTCACGACATTTCTGAAGCACTCCGTCTAGGTGCCCAAGACAAGAATCAAAACTATCACCATAGATCGAGAAGTCGTCCATGAACACCTCGAGAAAACTGCCTACCATCTCGGCGAAAACTGCTAGCATGCATCTCTGGAATATCGCAGGTGCGTTGCATAATCCAAAGGGCATTCTCCTGAAGGCGTAGGTTCCGAACGGGCAAGTGAAGGTAGTCTTCTCTTGATATTCAGGAGCCATTGCCACTGGTTGTACCCGGAATACCCATCCAAAAAGCAGAAGAACTCGTTGCCTGCTAGTCTTTCCAAAACTTGATCAATGAATGGCAAGGAGAAGTGGTCCTTCTTAGTTGCTGCATTAAGACGACGGTAGTCAACACACACCCGCCAGGATGTTGGTATCCAAGTGGTTATTTCCTCTCCTTTGTCATTGGTAACCGCAGTAAGCCCTGATTTCTTTGGAACTACATGCAGAGGGCTTACCCATTTTGAATCGGAGATGGGATAGATGAAGCCTGCATCACACCATTTCGTAATCTCTTTCATGACGACGTCCCGAAGGTTTGGATTCAGTCTTCTTTGGAATTCGCGGGACGGCTTGGCATCTTCTTCCAGATAAATGTGGTGTGAACACAAAGCTGGATTTATCCTACGGAGATCTGATACGCACCAACCAAGTGCCTTGCGGTTCTTTTCTAGAACCTCGAGAAATTGAGATTTCTGATCAGGGTTCAACCTGTTGCTGATGATGACCGGATACATGTGTTCTTCATCCGCAAGGAAAGCATACTTCAGTCCTTCAGGAAGTGGCTTGAGTTCTGGTCCTGATCTGTCCAACTTGTTGATCACTTCATACACTATACTGGTGGTGGGATGTACTTCATTGATAGAGCTACCATCCTCAGTATTCTGTTGAGATCTTGGTGATGTACCGAACGGTTCTGTACTAGGCTCATTGTGTTCAGGCTGCAGTGAATTATCAAAATCACATAGTTGCGTCAGCATCTGAGAGTATGTCTCCCAAAAATCATCGGAGCATAGGTCAACTGTGCTTTCCAAGTCCTCCTCGAGAGTGAGGATTTCTCGGGTCCATGAATCATTCAATGAAAGTGATGAGTCCCTGATCTCTGCAATAAAGTCACAGTCTGCTTCAGATACTGCATGGCTCTCATCAGTCGTGGCGTTCGGCTCTCTGATCATGTCTATAGTGATCTGCTTGTTGTCCGAGCGGAAAGTGATCTTGTCGGATCCGTGGTTAACCACGGCACCTGAGGTACGCAAGAATGGTCGGCCAAGGATGATAAAGGTCTGGAGTAAGGGTGCGGGTGAGTCCATATCGAGGACCACGAAATCAACAGGGAATTGCATTTCCCGCACCTTCACCACAACATCTTCCATCAGGCCTTTAGGTCGCTTGGAGGATCAGTCAGCGAACTGAAAGATCATCTGTGTTGGCTTGAGTGGACCTAGCCCAAATTCTTGCATAGGGATGAGGGCAAAAGGTTGATAGAAGATCTGCTGTCAAGGAGAGTCGCTCGAAGACCTGATCAAATATCTCACAACTGATAAGAGGCGCTCCTTTGTCTTGTTTCTTCTGAGGGAGATTGTTGATAGCTGCGACAGTGGCCATGGAAAGCACGTGCCTCTCGAACTGATTGTGTTTGTTCTTGCGTGCTGGGCGACGCTTGCTGGTACATGCTTCTTTCAAACCTTTCTTCACAGCTGGCATATATTCCATGGCCTTCAGTAAGAGAATCTCAATTGTTAAGTTATCTATTATTTCCACAACTCCAGGATCAGACAATGCACTTTTTCTTTTTGCATTTTTTTGGATTTTTCTATTGCATTAGGAAAAGGAATATTTACATCACTAATAGGCAGAGTAGAATTTTTATTTACATCAGAACTATCGCCCACAAATTGTTGTACATCCGGACTACTACAAAAAGGAGTACAAGCTGGGTCTTGAGATAATGGTGCTGATGGGCGAGCAAAAAGTATGGCGTCTGCTCCGTCGGCTAGCGAGGGATTGGCTGCAACTGGCTGTTCCTCCGAGGCTGGCGCGGCTTTGCTTCGGCTGCAAAATTCTTTTTGTTATTTTTGGTTTTGCTGATTTTTTTGTAGTTTTTGCTGAGGGTGCTGGTGTTGCATGACTGCTGGAATGTCTTCTCTGTCTTCTTCCTCCTCACTCGTTCCTGTAGCTGGCACGACTGATGCAAAAGATGACATTTCACCTGGTTCTTTATTCTTCCCATTCTTGATAGCAGGCAGAGGCAAGGCCCTACCGCTCCTGAGAGTGACAACATTAGAACAAACAATAATATCATTTTCTAACTCTACATACGCAGACAGGACATCACATTCTATCTGCTCTTTCTTTTTGAAGCTATTGGGGTTGGCCTCGACCTGAGCTGGGATAGTGGTCTTGGTGGCGGTCAGATTGTTGACCCTCTTGGTCATATCCGCTAGCCCTTTGACGAGTTGGGCCAAGCAATCCAAGGTCGAGTTCACAGGATTTGCCTCAGTAGATTCAGCGTGCAAACCACGTTGTTGTTGCATGTGTTGGTGCCGAGGTTGTTATTGGTGGTGTTGAGGTGGTGCAGGAAGCTGAAGCTTCTGGTAAGAGGACGGGGGATACTGTTGGTACTGCTGAGGTAGAGCGGCCGCATACTGATGAAAAGGTTGTGGCTGGCGGTACTGTGGCTGTTGATAATGCTGATTCTGCCTCCATTGATTTGCATATGAGGGAGGCTGTTGATACTGTGGCAGCGGCTTTGAGGATGACCCAAATCGACCACCCTGAGGTTGGTGGTATTGCCGGTTGGCTGGTAGCCGACCCTGAGGTTGTCCCATAGGACAGGTCAGCTGTGCTTCATTGCTCCAAACCCCGTTGACTTCTTGAATCAGGGGTGGTGGTGGGAATACTAGATCGGATCCTTATACAAACTCTGGCTGGTACACAACCATATGCTGCTGCAGCTAGCCCTGGTCGGGTGCCTGCACGTAGTACACGTGCTGGACTGCTGGTGGCTGCTGGCTCAGTTGAGGCTGATGTGGCGGTGGTAGATCGTCCTTCTTCTCAGCTGGAGCTTCTGATGGTGCTGCCGACTGGACAGAGTTGATGGTGCCCACTATCAGTTCTAACTGTTTGGTGATCTGATCTTGTTTGTCAAGATTTTGAGTCCTCTGATGGTGCCGACTGGACAGCAAGCTTTTGTAAGTCCTGTGATCGTTTCTCGATAATATCAAACTTCGAAAGATGGCCCCAGATGATGCTGAAGTTGGAGCTCTCATCTCTCTTCGCTTCACGGGACGCTGCCATGTGTACTTGTTTCTGGAGGATCTGGGGCTGCTTTTGGTATGCCTTAGATGAAGAGAGGGTGGCCTCTCCTTTGGCCATTTCTTCAAAGATTTTCCAGACTACATTTTCATCCTTGTTGAAGTGTGAGCCCCACACACTGCGTCGACGAGCCTTTGGCTCTCAATGTTCAGGCCCCCAAAGAAATGTTGGACCAGGCTGGTCTTTGGAATCTCGTGATGAGGGCATTTCTCCTGTAGATCTGTAAACCTCTCCCACGCTTCGTGGATGGATTCATGGGCTCCCTGGGAGAAGTTGTTGATTCGTGCTCGCATCTGGTTGAGCTGACCAAGAGGGTAAAATTTGTGCAAAAAGGCTGACTTCAGTTCCTCCCAGGTTTTCACAACCTTCCCCAAATGGTTGACCCAATAGAGGGCCTTGTCTTGCAGGATGAAGGGGAATGCCATCATTTCGACAATGTTCAGAGGAACATTGGGGTAGTGAGTAGTACGATAGATGTGTGAGAACTGCTGCAGGTGGATGTATGGATCTTCACTGGTGTTTCCATGAAAAGATGGAAGAAGAGCGAGGAACTGAGGCTTCAGCTCAAAGTGAGCATGCGCCGGTGGAATGAGGATCTACTCAGTCATCTAGCTGTCTCCAGGATTATAGTTCTCCTTCAGTGTAAGTTTGGGACTCCCATTTTTCGGCTCTTCCTCGTCATCAAGAGGATTACCACCTCCTCGTCGTCCCCCTCTTCCGTCAGGTCTGTTCATTACATCATTCAGCATCTTCTGTAAAGCAGTCTGTGCTAGGGCCTGCTCTGTAAGCTGCTGTTGGATAGCTTGGGTGGATGCCAATAGTTGTGCATTAATCTGATTCTGATCAGGCATCTGTCCTTTTAGTTGGGGTAGCTGCTGACCCTTTCCCTTTCCTTGAGGAGCCATGTCAGGGTCTGAGTCTGACGAAATAAATTCTGGATTAGAATCCAGGGCTTGGTCTGTCTTCTATCTGCAGAATGAGAGAATCTTAATCAGACCACTTGTAATATTATTCAGTTGTCATGATGAATCTGGAATTAAGGTCAATCCCAGCATGTTGTGAACAGAAAAAGATATAGACTGTGATCGACTTCCATTCACAACGGCGAGAGTGGGACAAAAGTGGTCTCAGTTTATTGGGTGGTCAAAAGAAAGATAGAAGACGAGGAGTCTGAAGATCGATCCTCAAAGTCTGAGTCAGGTTCTCGGGAATCGCCTCGAATTTATTGGCGAAGTGGAGTCTATGGAATCGATGTGGGTGTCGGCGGGTTCCCGACAAAAACCATCCATGGATCGACTTCGCGAAGCAAAAGGAGGATTGTATGTTGGATGAAGGATACGATGGTCAACGAGGAATAAAAAGGAGTGTAAAACAGTAGAAAGGCTCGACTGAGCGGGGGTCAAAAGAGAATGATACAACAAAATCTGCGCAAAGGCGTGGGACTTGATCTTTGAACCTTAATCTAGATCCATACAAACACAATACAAAACCGAGTTCACCAACTCACGCCATGTGAAGCCGTGAAGGTTTGGCTACTTATTATCTTTTCAGTTTTAGAGTTGTTATTTCAGGCATATCTTTTAACAAGTCCTTAGCACGCTAACCCTATAGGAGAGAGAGTACTGCCAGAAAAGAATCTCGTACTTGTCCTCCTCCTTTATAACATGTAGACTGTACTTTCTGAGGTCCTTGTAACCCTTCTTGGATCCCTACTCAGCCAAAGAAATAAAGAGAGGAAGCCGATAGGTGAAACCAATACTTCGGTTCTCGCTTGGTACGGAATCACCCATGAGCGTGCAAGAACCTACTCGGATGCAAACCGATGAGACAGACACCCCCGTGAAGGCGTGGCCTATACTCAGTACGTCAGACCATGTCGATGTTCCACACAAGGTGGGAACACCATCACTGACAAGGCCCTACTTGGTCATGTATAATAGAAGCGCCATTACTTCAGAAATCCAGGCGATACACAAGGCAGTTGCATACTGGGATTTTGGCTCTATTCCTTATGGGACGTGCCTCGCTCATGGGAGTAGGATTTTGGTCCCATTCCTAAGGAACCTGAAAACAATGAGGGCTTTATGAACCCGGTACAATGATAGTCCATTACAAATTTTAATTAAGGTCAAAGTTTATTTAGCAGTACCCTTGTTTTAGTTTTTTGGGTTTTCATTTTTTTGAGTCTGTTTTCATACCAGCGCCTAACATTTTTGTAGATTCTCATTTATATCCAGGTGCTCAAAATCAGAGGGAGATAGCGGAAAAGCAGTGCAAGTTGGTTCCATGATGGAAATCTCAACATTGAACCGAGTGATGCATGCTGAGTTAGAGGACTTACAGTGCATCCCAGCTCTCTCCATGCGGTATGCAAAACAAAATTTTTAAACCTAACTACATGACGGTGTGCAAGCGACAAAATCGCCCTAAACATTAGCTGCCATTAATCGTGAAGAACCAATTAAACTTGACTAAATCCATACATAAGAGACTATAGGAACAAGCATTCTTATTAATGTGTGGACCTAGCTACCGAGTCAAGCAACCTAAGTCTAGGGGCTCCATGCACACAAAACAAAATAAAAAAAGGTGGAAAACTCAAAACAACGAGAAACAAAGAAAAGAAAGCGGGAAAACACGAAAAAGGTGCGGCGAGGACCCCAGGTGAACAGACACCCAAGCACTGGACCTCGTTGTGAAGAGTAGAGTCCAAATTATTACATGCCAAAATTGTCTCTCTCTCTCTCATAAAATTACATTTTTTTCTTTAACTAGCTAAGCCTTCTTCTTGCTTCCTTGGTGCTTGCTCCAGCTGGTCAAACAGTCGTGACCCTCCTTCATGCATGGATGCACCGGCCTCTTAGAAGACCATCCTCGCATGGCAGACCCTTGCATCAAAGTTGCAATAAAAAGGGATTAGCACAAATAATCACAGAATATAAATAAAGGTAGTAAATATTTACAAGCATTTCATGAATATTAACAAAAGATCATGCAAATATTTACAACATGACAAACTAAAGTAAGCTACGCTCATTGCTCCCCGGCAACGACGCCATCTGATAACACAGGTTTAGCGAGGGCCAAAATACGTCCCACACAAGGCGGAGACGAAGTCGCTGCGGCGACCGCTCACGAAACCCCTATTAATAAAAAAATATCCCACAATCAAAATAAAGCAATTAAGTCCCAAAAATATGAATTAAAATTTATTAACTCTACCAAAATGATGCATAGTGCGTAAATATGTAGAGGTCGAACCACAGAGAGCAAAAACTGGTGGCCTACAATTATTCCTATACAAGCTATTCATGTATGCACGCAAGTCTTTTTGTGGGTTTTTAATTTTTTTATTTTTTATTTGAGTTTTGGTTTTATAATTTTTATTTGTTTTTTTAATTTTTAATTTCTTGTTTTATATATTTTTTTATTTTTATATTTTCTTTTTAAAATAAGATATAAAGCCATATAGAATATATAATAAAAGAGAGATAAGATAGAGATGAAAATAGGAAAAAATACTCAATCAGTAAATAAAACATTTTTTGTGATTTTTATAATTTTTTAATGTTTTTGTGATTGTTCTAGATTTTTCCTAATTTTTTTGGTATTTTTAAAGTAAAAAATACTAGTAAATAGTGAAACAAATTGCTGGCCGAAATTAAAATGAGGATGAAAAATATCAAATATGTAAAAAATTCCTCAAATTAATTTTAAAATAAAGATAATAAAATGCAGAAAATTCAGAAATAGACATTTCATTTTTATGATTTTTCTGGGATTTTTAATATTTTTTGAAGGTTTTTGGGATTTTCTAATTTTTAGGAGTTTTGTTTTATATTTTTTAGTGATTTTTGGGTAGAAAATCAAACACACTAGAAGGCACCAAATATATTTTTTGGGGAATTTTTTAAGTAGTTTTTATATTTTTTAGGATTTTTTAATGCAAACAGTAGCAAAAATGCATGTTTTTGAATTTTTATAAATATAAAAATGCAATAAAAATGCAATATAAAAATATGCATAATAATACAGTGCAACAGGAACCTAGGGTATTTTTTGTGATTTTTGGAATTTTATAGATGCATACAATAAATAGGGAAAGCAAAAAGAAATTCCAACACTTGCAGGGGTAAAAATGGAGTGGAAACTTGGGTTTTCCCAACTTCCGGATATCGCGTAGGTGGTCATCAAACCGTAGGGAAAATGGGAAAAGTAGAAAAAGTTTTTTGCAAATAAAATAAAGTCCAGGGGGTCTTTGCAAATATACCAAAACTTTTGAACGTTAACATGAAGTTTCAGGATCAAATACATATATCAAAACCTGCCAGGGGGCCCTTGCAATTTTACCAATCACGTGGGACTACACGTGACTCGCACGCACAGGGACCAAAATGCAATTTCAGAAAGTATAGGGATCTGCGTGCAAAATCCACAAAAATATAACATAGTAACTTTTATTTAATGGACCTTTTCGAAATACAAATAAATACAGGGGCTTCAATGAAATTTTTCCAAACACACGTGGGGACCGCACGTGATCTGACATGGATTGGACCTCAATGTAAATACAAGAAATCTAGGGGTCTTCTTACAAAATATCCACTTTATTTTAAACGTTACGCAATATTTAATGGACTAAACAATAAATACAAAAAGGTAGGGGCTAAAGGTGTAAATTACCCCTCTTAAGCGCTGATGGACGGCTGATGGCTTCTTACTTATACACGTGGTGCCCATCCAACGGTCGATGACTGTTCGCGGTTGGATGGCTGAGATTAGATCTCCTGATGAGATCTAACGACTCTGGTGCTTGGCATCCAACGGCTGCTGCTACGCCTGGGATCTCCACCTCGATCGGACGGCTATGGAGCGGTGTGGAAGAACAGGGACAAAGCTCGCGCGCGGCGAGCTTCGATCGTGAATAGCCGATGCCTCCGGCCTTCTCCGTCGCCTCCGATGGTCTCTACACGTGCCTGGAAGGTCCCCGCGTCTCCTGATGGTCTCCGCTTGGCTCCTGTAGGTCCCAGTCGATCGGGCGAGCTCGAGGAAGGGGCGGACCTCCAGGAACCTCTTCTTGGAATCAATCAAGCCCAAGAGGGCTCCTTTTACGTCAAGACCTGCACAGGAAGAAGAAGCGGCTCGAGACGAAGCTCCTCGACCAGGGGTTTGAAGCTTTTGCGCAAAAATGAAGGTGAGCGACGAGGTTCCGGCGAGCGACGGAGTTAGAACCTTGATTCGCGAAACTACTGGGGTTCCGGATGATTAGAGACGTGCGGAAGATGGAGAAGGGGGCAAGGTACGATATGAAGGCGAAATGGAGGTCGGAGACTAACTGGATGGGACGAGAGTCGTCGCTGGAGCGGAGCTTCGGCGAACTACGACTCAACCGAATCTAAGCGATCTACTTAGCTAAATGCTACACTAAATGTTGGAAATAAAAGCTGGAATTAAAATTTACCTAATAAAGAGAGAAAGAGGTGTTCTAATACCTGGGGGGAACCAGGGAGCGTGGCGTCACCGGAGCTCCACCGCGGGTGCAGCTCCCACCTCCTCCGACCGATTCAAGACGCCAAAAACCTCCCCCTGTCACGAGGAAGCCTCCATGACCGAATACGATGAAGGGAAAAGAACGAAAACTGACCAAATTTGCAAAGGAGAGAGGGCTGGATTATTTATAGGTATTTCTGGGCACCCTTATTAACCGGCAATTATCAATCGATCAGATGTATGTACAAGCGATCTACGATGTTGGCGTGATTGTACAATGAACCAGGAACAATTCTTGTGGAGGAAGCGAATTCGATCGATGGACGAGATGCCCACGAAAAATGCAAGAAAAACGAGGATTCAACAGGTCTAACGACTCAGAGCAGCAGATGGGACATTTGACCAGAGGTCAACGAAGGCCGCGCTGGGATTGGTCCACGTCAGCCGCTACAGGACAAAACATAAGTTTTTATTCGAAAATTATTAATTTAAAATAGTAAATGATTTTATTATTTTTTGAATATAAAATAAAAAATGTTTATTATTTTATGTAGTATTTTAATATGATTTAATTTATTTTTTTGGCTTGATTTATTAGTAGTTAGATTTTATGAGTGTATTTATAGGTATATTTACCTATATTTTGTGTATTTTTATTTTTATTTTGTATATTTTATTTTATTATTTCATTTTCTTATTTTATATATTTATAACTTATTTTTGTCAGTCTAAATAATTTTATTTCATTTTTATGAGTTTATTTACACATTCAAATAAATAGGTATATGAATTGTATAGGTATAGGTATAAGTATTTTGCCTATGTTTTGTATACTTCTTTTTATTTTAATGTATTTTAAGGAGTTTTATTTTTGTTTTGTATTTTTACTAGAAATATATATGATATTGACAATATTCTAAAAATATGAAGGAATATAATAATTAAAGAATATAGCTCCCTTTTATTTATATACATATAGGTGTTTCATCTATGTTTTTGTATAACTTTATTTTATTTTTCATTTTCTTGTTAGTTTTATTTTGATTTTGATGCACACATATATTATAGATAATATTTACAAAATTATAAAAATATGAATTTGTAAAAATAATAAGTAATGAATAAATTGAATATTTTTATCGGTAGTATGTACAATAGGGGCCCAAAACCTGTCTTTTGCACAGTAACTCCAAAAAATATAAAACCACCACTATTAAATAGCTCATGAAAAGTTGTATACAATTAGAGGTGATTTTGCTATGTTTTGAGTTTTTATTTGGGAGATATGGGTCTGTGAAGTTTGGTTTCTAGTTTTTTATTCTGGTTATAAAATGTACACTATATATTATTTTTGTACTAACTCAATTTTGTATTTTTATTTACATTATTATCTACAACTTTTATGTAAAAAATTTCTTTATTTGATGAATAAATAATTAGATACAAAATAGGTGTCAAAAATGCATAAATCAATAATGAATAAATGAAATATTTATTGTATTCTTGGCCCTTATCTCCCCTACTTTATTCCTTGTCGATCAATTCCATTCTGGACTTGGTCTCGGGGTTAGGGTCATAAAATATTTGCAATATTTTATTCCTTTTTCTTTTCTTCTCTTTATTCTATAATTTTGGCAGTAAAAACCTTATTTTATATACAATAAATGCAATAAATAATGAATGTTATTATAGACAAATTAATGCTATTTACATGCATTAGTTAGGGTTTTCAAGGCCAAAATGATAGAATAAAGGTGATGAAATGGAGATTCATCAGTCACGTGCTGATCCCACCAGCAACAGTTCTTCCCAGCACTCTGCTCAGTACCGCCAGGTTCACCACATTCAAGCAGAGCCGGTTCATCAGTTGCAGCAGTACTATTCTCAACCACTACCATCTCCGCCACCAAGGATGATGATCCAGTCGACGGTACTGAGGCCGTCATTTCTCTAGATGCAGTTGCTGGTACTGATGCCACTATTAGATGTGATGATGAGCCAGAGCGCAGTGCTGATGCCACGAAGACAGATGTCGTGGGTGGTGCTGATGCCACCATTGCTAGTCTAGTTGTGTTTCCTCCTATCCATGTATCTCAGGACATTACCAAAAATAACAAAAAAATGAATAAAGGAAAGGTTTCTTCATCTATTCCGAGTCCATATGTGTTACATGATAACTCTTGTATGGTCTCCAGTCCTTCTTAGCAACAGGAACCTCTTCCTGACCCTCTATCTGAGGAGGGTCTAGCTATCCCCTTCCCTCAAGCACTCTGCTTAGGGCATGGGAAGAAAACAGAAAATCTAAAAAAAATCACAACAGTTAGAGTTCAGCCAACAGATGATAGACAGATTCCACATCCAGATGACTCTACAAGAGGCACTAGAGCACATTCCTCTCTTCCAGAAGCACTTGAGAGAGAAGACCACTATATATCGGAATAAGAGGAACCGTACTGTAGAGATCCACGTGCTGACTAGAGCCACATGTTTTGCTATTTAGAATCAACTACCAGCCAAGAGACCTGATGGGGGAGCTCCATATGTGAGATGCCACATTCATGAGCAGTAGTTCGATCGTACCCTATTAGACAGCGGGTCTTCGATTAACCTTCTTCCGACAGCCTTACTTGATCGATTCGAGTTCGGCCCCCTTAGACAGAGCAGGATGATCCTTCACTTTGTTGATAGATCTGTTAAGAGACCAAAGGGGGTACTAAAGGGCATTGTCGTCATAATTCAGGGCTTGAAATTCCCCGTTGACTTTATTGTATTGGACATGGAGGTCCCTGAAGCAGTGACAGATACCCCCATCATATTAGGACGACCATTCTTGGCCACAGCCAAGGCGGTGTCCGACCATGATAGTGGGAATGTATACTTTCGTGTCGAGGGTGGAAGTGTACAAATAGAGACGATCGAGGAGACCAGAGCTAGAGATTCAGAGTGCTCAGATCAGATGACCGACTCAGAGCAGATGACAGATGCAGAGCTAGACATCCACCAGGACTGTGACTTTGTGATTGCAAACGACGAAGCAGTTTGGGCAGATCCCGCATCATGACTCTTGCCACATCTTCAGACTGTGTAGATTCACATATCATGGCAGATGAGAGTTCGGAGAGCACACTCATGGAACATGATACGTTAGAGGTTGTTTACCATGATCAGGATAGCGAAATCAATTTTGTCTCATACACATCAAATTCAGATCCCTCAGACACAGACACCGATTTTGACTAGCAGGAGTTCGATGATTTTTTACCGTATCTGGTGCCTACAAAGCCGTCAGCTAGGGTGGAGAGTGAGCCAGATCCGTTGATAGATATACCAGCAGGGCCATCTTCGTTAGATTTACCATTGCAGCGAGAGTTCTCACACACAGATCACTCAGACATTCCAGAAGCCAGATTTACCAGCTCCCACTTGCTCAGAATTGAAGACCTTACTGCAGAGCATGAAGTATAGATTCCTTGCAGGTGAGCCAGATATGTTCCCAGTCATTATCTAAGCGGATTTGACTAAAGACCAAGAATCTCGTCTGATGGAGGTTCTTGAAAGAAACCGCAAGGCAATAGGATGGAGTGTAGCTGATCTTCAGGGGATAATTCCGGCCCTGTGCTCCCACCACATTTATCTCGAAGAAGACACCAAGCCCTCGCGTGAGTTCCAGCGAAGGTTGAACCCAAATCTTCGAGAAGTGGCCATGAAGGAAATGTCTAAGTGGTGGAGCGTCGATTTTATCTAACCCATCTCCGACTCTAAGTGGGTTAGTCCATTACATATGGTACCCAAGAAGATGGGTATCACCACAGTTGTGAACGAGTCTGGAGAGGATATAGCTACCAGAGTACCCACTTCTTGGAGGATCTGTGTGGGCTACAGACGATTGAATCAGGCCACCAAGAAGGACCACTTCCCGCTACCATTCATAGATCAGATCATTGAGAGATTAGCTGGGAAGAGTTACTATTGCTTTCTGGATGGGTATTCGGGATACAATCAAGTGGCCATAGCGCTCGAAGATCAAGAGAAAACAACTTTTACCTGTCCGTTTGGGACGTATGCTTTTAGACGGATGCCCTTTGGATTGTGTAATGCTCCAGCTACATTCCAAAGGTGTATGCTCTCTATTTTATCGGACATGGTTGGTGAATTTTTAGAGGTCTTCATGGATGACTTCTCGGTCTACGGTGACAGTTTTGATACATGTCTTGATTACCTAGACCGAGTCCTTCAGCACTGCATTGAGGTCAACTTGGTCTTATTATGGGAGAAGAGTCATTTCATGGTGACTCAGGGGACGGTCCTTGGCCACGTCATCTCCAATAGGGGCATGGAGGTCGACTTGGCCAAGGTGGATATCATCAAGAAGCTCAATCCACCGTCCAATATATATACGACAGTTACGGTCTTTTCTGGTGCATGTCAGTTTTTACCGTCGGTTCATACATGACTTCAGCAAAATTGCCCGACCGCTCACTGATTTGTTGACAAAAGACACTGAGTTCCTTGTAGATGATAAATGTCTTGCATCATTTGAGACTCTCAAGAATCTAGTTGTTGAGGCTCCTGTCCTTCAACCGCCTGATTGGTCTCTCCCATTCGAGATCATGACGGATGCCTCTGATTTTGTCATAGGGGCTGTGCTAGGATAGAGGAGGGATGGATCACCATACGCCATTCACTATGCTAGCCGAACAATTGATGCCGCTTGGCGGAACTACACATTCATAGAAAAGGAGATGCTAACTGTAGTCTTTGCCTTGGATAAGTTTTGATCTTACATTCTTGGATCTAAAGCGACTATCTATACTGATCACACCGCCATTCGATCTTAATGGCAAAGAAGGATGCCAAAGCCAGATTGACCAGATGGATCCTTCAACTCCAAGAGTTTGATATAGAGATTAAGGATAAACCTGGAGTAAAAAATGTTATGGCGGATCACCTCTCCCGTCTAGAGAACCTTGAGGATTCAGATCATATAACACCCATTACAGAGACTTTTCCAGATGAGACGATCCTTGCAATCACCTGACTTCCATGGTACGTTGATATTGTGAACTATCTTGTCACGAAGAAAGTTCCACAAGATTGGCCCAGACATCGACTTGAGACCTTTCTTGCAAAGGCCAAGTCGTACCATTGGGAGAATTCCACTCTTTATCATGAAGGAGGGGATAGCATCTGGAGACAGTGTATTCCTCAAGAAGACAGCATAGTGTCCTCACCTATTGCCACAAGCTTGAGGCAGGAGGACATCATTCTGGGAGACGGACATCACAGAAGGTGCTTCAATCCGGCATTTGGTGGCCTACCCTCTTCAAGGATTCAGATGAATTCGTGAAGAGATGTACTGAGTGTCAAAAAATAGGAACTTGTGGACAGAGAGATATGATGCCGATGCAGCCCATTCATTTCTGTGAGATTTTTAACGCATGGGGCATCGATTTCATGGGCCCATTTTCTAAGAGTCGGGGATTTGAGTATATCTTGCTTGCTGTAGATTATGTGAGTCATTGGGCTGAGGCCATCCCCACCTGAACCGCAGATGCTAATACCGTTTGCAAATTCTCGAGGAAAAATATCATTTCACGGTTCGGGGTATCTAGAGTGTTGATATCAGACGGGGGGACTCATTTTATCAACGACAAGATAAGTGCCCTTGATAACGAGTTCAACATAGATCATAGAGTTGCCACTCCTTATCATCCGCAGACGACTGGTCTGGTTGAGGTTTCCAACAGGGAGATTAAGACTATATTGCAGAAGGTAGTCCGTGCAGACCGAAAGGATTGGTCACATCTTTTGGACTCGGTCTTGTGGGCATATCGGACATCCTTCAAGACTCCATTGGGTACATCTCCATTCCGACTCGTTTATAGCAAGCCATGCCACTTACCAGTTGAGCTGAAGCATAAGTCACTATGGGTTGTTACTGGGATATTTTTGGATCCAGAGAGTGTAGAAGATCAGAGAAAGGCAGAATTGACAATCCTGGACGAACTTAGAGATACAACCTTTTCGAGTAGCCTACAGTATAAGGAACGAATGAAGATATGGCATGATTCTCACATCAGCCATAAGCAGTTTGAGCCGAATCAGAAAGTATGGTTGTTCGATGCCAGGCTAAAACTATTTTCAGGGAAGTTGCAGAGAAAGTGGAAGGGACCATACTTGGTCCGGAAGGTGCATGACAATGGCAGCATTGATATATCTGAGATGTCATCTGAGTCTACCTTCCGAGTTAATGGTTAGCGCCTGAAGTCATATCTAGATCATGATCCGCTGATCGTTGATGTTGCCCTATTCATTTTGCATGAGAGGTGGTTTTTGACTCACATCATTTGCATCTCATACCTGATTTTCACTTCCTCCCACAGCTGTATAGATACAGATGTCCATATCGCACATTCTTTTGTCTAACATCCCATCTGTATATTATGATTGTGTTATGCTTAGGGTGTACTTTACCGTAAGTATAGGGGGGTGTCATACTTGTGATTATTCGTTTGATTCTTTTTATCTATGTTTTGCTACCTATACTTAGGGATATTTTACCCTAAGTATATGGGAGGTAGACTCTGTACATTCTACTCCTCGATTTCTCCTTGTGTACCGTCTTCTATACTTAGGATAACTTGATCCTAAGTATAGGGGGAGCATCGACTCCTATTGTTTATATTCTTTTATTCATCATTGTAGCATAGTATTCTTTTAGCTTCCCAATACTTAGCATGAGTTATGTCTTTCTTTCCAGCTCTTTGATCACTATGAGGACATAGTTCGAGCTAAGTACAGGGGGTGTCGTATATATTGTATATAAACTTTAGCCATAACTCGTACTTTCATATCTTTAATATGGCTAAAATATTGTATAAATACTTTTAAAAAAACTAACTAACTAATAAAAGGATGCAGATATTTCTTCAAAATTCTTTTGTATATACTGATTAATAAATCAGGTTAAAATATTTTGAAAAATATTTTGAAAGTAGTTTGAAATCTATTTGAAAAAATCTTTTGAAAATTATTTGAAAAATGTTTGAAAAATATTTTCAACCTTTGTAAAAATATTGTGGATTGTAAAAATTTTTCTCTTTGTGTGAAATTAAATTATTTTGTAAAAACTATTTACAAATGTTTGAAAAATGGTTGAAAAATTATTTTGAAAATATATATATATTGTTTGAAAAATGTTTTGCAAAATAGTTTTCAAATGTGTGTAAATGTCTGTAAAATTGTTTGAAAATTTATTTTGGACTATAGTTTTCAAAATTATTTGTAAAATTATTTTCAAATAAATTTAAGGAATAAATGCATCACAAAAAATCCAACGATGTATATACATGTATAAATTACTCAAGTTGTAAATCCTTTCATCTTATTCTTGTAAAATAATCAACTCACTCTTGTGTAAATATGCATCTCATCCCTATTTTAAAAAAAATTGTGTATATACTTGTATATATTACTAACTATTTACATAAAAAAACTTTGTGCATGTGCATCATCATTTTTCAAAAATCCATAAAAATTTCAAAATTTTGAAAATGATTTCACAAACACATTTTTGATTTCTTTTCCTTGCACGTACATATTTTCTTGCATTTGCATGAGCATTTTTCAGGATGATATTGACAATTAAACCAAGTCTGATATAAATTTGAAGAATGGAGCTTAGTTGGACCTTAATCCACTTAATTTCAGAGAAACCTTATAAGAATTGTAGTTAAGACTTTTCAGGTCAAAGTGACTTAATTCTTTGAGTCCACAAGACTATGTTCACATGTCATCTTGATAAGTCTAAGTAGAGTATTTAACAACACACGCATGATTCTTTCATACCGTGGCTTACCTTGGACAATGCACTCTACATGTAGCTCTTCATGGAGGAGGTAGTGAGGGGGCAGAATGTTTTGGGTTGGGGTAGCATACGAGGATACTACATCTAGGCGGAACCTCTCGTCCTCCTCTACGGAGGGAAGTGCATCTCAACCTGGTTTGGCGATGTTGAGGTCTAAAGACAAGATACTGTGGGGTTGCAATAATGCTTCAAAAGAGGGATAGTCTACTGGCTCAAGAGGAAAAACTCCTTATGTACATGCTACACCTTGTATATATTGTCAAAAAAAGAAGAAAAAATGCAAAATCTACAAAAGTGGATAGGCCTGATAGAAAAGTAAAATGCCTGCGGGAGTGTATATACAAGTGAAAAAAAAAAGAATAAGAGCGTCAAAGTCAAATATTTGGGAGCTTGCAGTGGGTGGCATGGCTACACTGGTCATGCATCCAAGGATAGGTAACTACACTGGTTACCGTCCATTCTCTTCTCCATCCCATCTTCTTGAGCTGGTTGTACTTGAACTTAGAAGGGAATATCCCCGCTCCTCGAGGAAAGAGTTGCCAGACCAAGGATTAGAGTTACCTTGTTGAGAGAGGTTGTTTCTTTGGTACTTTTGAGATGAGGAGCTATATTTCACTTACACCGTACAAGAAAAGATTCATAGTCATAAGAATTTGTCTATGTAGACTTGTTCTGATCTGATTGTTGAGGAGACCTGAATAGGAGTCTTATGGAACTTAGAGTCTTTTAGGTTTTAAATCCATTTCCCATTAAGGTTCCGACACACCAATAATCCAAAGGTCTGACAGAGCTCCATACTACATTTTTATGAAGATAAGTTTAAAAGTCAATATTGTTCTAACTTCTTTCCTTTTTCTTTTCTTTAATTTTGTTTTCACTTATTTTCCAAATAAGTGCTTGCTAAGGGACTAGCAAAGGTAAAGTATATGGAATGATGAATCCATGATTCATCACCTTTATTCTTTTATTTTAGCCTCACTTCCTTAGTCAAACACCTATAAATACCACTAATTCCATAAAATTACCTTTTTTCATGCATTTGTTAAAATTGCATTTTTAACATTTTTGTATACAAATACAAGAATAAAGAAGAAAAGAAAAAGAAAAGAAAAGAAAAGAAAGGAGGTATTTATGCAATAAATACAGACTGACCCGAACCCCGATAGAAGGTCAAGACTTGACCTGATCGATTTGGAATAAAGTAGGGGGAGATAGGGTCTTCCGTCAAAAATCCAAAAATATTTTGTACATAAATTCCTTGTATATTTGTACAAAACTTGCATTATTTTATTTGTACATAAATTGACCTCAAATTAATTATTTTTGTAAAAAACAGTTGTAAATAAAAATGTATTGTAAATAATAAAAATAAGTGTAAAATAAAATAATGTACATATTGCAAATAATCAAACCCAGAAAAAGCCGCAAATCACTAATTGAAACACCAATTCCGGCCCCATACGAGATCAAATTGAATCAAAATCATTCCATCACACTCTAAATTAAATTATCTTTCAAATGATTGTGGTTTCATAATTTTTGGAGTTACGGTTTAAAAGTTGGTTTTCTGGGATGTTTTATGCAGTTTAACCAATTTTTGTTGTACATATTTATTAATATTTATTTTTATATAATGTATAAAATTGTAAATATTGTTTTCATTAAAAATAAAATTAAAAATAAAATTAAAAAAATCTTTTATAAAAATTATTTCCTTATTTGTACATGTGTATATTGTATTATATGTACATAATATGTGTATACAACTAACTTCCTTATATAAAAATCATTAAAAAAATTAATTATCTCACATTACTTAATTAATTTAATTTAATTACGAAAATTCATATTCAATTATTTAATTTATTGGATTTATTTAAATAATTGATTTAATAACTTACCATGTATATTAGACTTGATTCTTTACCTTTAATGGCTACCATTACGGTGGTTAATTAATTTCCATTATTTACTTAATTTATTTAATTAATTTAATTCCGAATTTTGTAATCATTAATTAATTTAATTATTTTATTTAATTAACCAATAATCAACTTCCTTATTTGTAGATACTTTCCATCTTCATTTTTTGTCTTCTTTTTAATGGGCTCCTCCTCCCTCATTTTCTCTTGATCAATCTTTGGAGAGAGGAGCCCGATCTTCGAGAGCTACTTGTCGCAGAAGGGTGTCAAGCCTCCGATCCGATTGGTGACAGCGATTCGGTCGTCTTCGAGGCCATCATGGTGTGTCCAAATCCAAGATGATATCCATATTTTATTCCCCGTCATTTTTCTCTTAGATAAATCGCAGGTCTAATCTTTTTGATCCCATTTGATTAGTTTTTTGATCCAAAAATTACAAAAATTTTCACCACACATTTTTCATCCGATACCAAATTTTTCACCTCATATCGTGACCTCTCTAGTTCACTTTCTATCTCGCGCAACCCATCACACCCGACCACGCATGGGGGTCGGGTCCCTGGATCTATCTCTCACTACGCCAAGATCCGATCATTTCACACATTCTATTTGTTTATAAATAAATAAAAAAATAAAAAAAAAAGATATTTGCTTTTTCTCTCTAATATTTGTTTTTCAGGTTCATCTAAAAAAATATAAAAAAATTAAAAACAAACAAACAATCAATCAAAAAAATCCTTTTTGCTCATGTTCACATTTCTGATAAAAAATAAATAAATAAACTTTTTTTAAAATTATTTCTATAATTTATAAATATACAGAAAATAAAAAAATAAAAAAAGAAGCAGCTTGCAGCCGCGCTGCCCCTGCGCCGCCTGGTAACCACCGACCTCTGCGCGCGCCCTCTGCAGACATGTGGCCGCGCTCCACCACGCGGTGGTCCCCCTTCACTTCGGTCGCGAGCCCCCTCTGCCGCCCCTGTGCGTAGCGCCCCGCGCGAGTCCAAGCTACACCGCTCCGCCCAGATCCACGGGTGCGGCCCTGCCGCCCCTGTCGTCCCGCTCCAGGCGCCCCCGCACCGACCTCAACCACCAGAAAAGTGGTGCCCCTTCATGCCTGGCCTTTCCGCTAGGCACCCGCGCCCCAGCCAGGACATGCCCCCTCCTCTCTGCTCGCCTCTACGTGAACCAGCGTGCTGCGAGCCCCATTCGGCCCGCCTCCTCCTCTGCAGCCCCGCAACTCCAGGCCCGGCTCCTCTGTGCGTGGCTCCCGTACACCGCTGCCCTCAGCCCAGTGTGACCCTAGCGCGGTGGACCCCCTCCGTCCTCCTCGCAGCGGTGTGGCTTGGCCGCCGCGACCCCTCTGCGTCATCACACTGACTGTCGGCTCTCGCCCTGCAGCCCACCTCGGCGTCCTCCGCCTCTCCTCGAGCCCCGTGCGCGGCCCCCCTTGGGTGGCGGTGGAAGCCCTTGCCCTCTAGCTTTTGAAACGAATGATTCAACAGGAAAGCCTAGGGGGGTTTGATTTAATATTAAAATATTTAGAAACATTGCATCCTATCCCCCTTAAGGTTTGAGATTTGCAAAAGTACCCCCAACTCTGGAAAGTCACGCGCGTGGCATGTGCTACCTGGGTAAATTGTAATTTTTCCCCTGAATTTTTTTCTGTTATCTTTTCATGCAAAAACTTTGAATCATTGCAAGTAAGTCCATGTACTGCATTTCCAGACTTTAATTTTGCATGCATTTTGCATCAAAATAAATGTTTTTATGTTTCGAAAAATTCTCAAAAAAAATTGTGTGTGCTCCTGCTATGGTGTTAATCATTGTACAAAATTCTCATCAATTTTTATTATCTTTGATATATTTAAAAAATCAAAAAATAGTATCTTTTTAATTGCCCGAAATTAGAAAATTCACAAAAATTCGAAAATTAGTCGAAAAATTCCAAAAAATAAATGTAGGTGTATTCTGGTGTGTTTTAGTTTCTGATCAAGTTTTATGCATTAACTCCTTATAAAAACAAAAAAATGCGAAAAAATGAAAATTCTAAAAAAATTGTAGAAAATTGTAGAAAAATAAAAAAAATGATTTCAGTTTTTGATTGTAGATATTTCTTTGTAGTTTATTTAAAAATAATTTCGAGGGATTTTGGGCACTTAAAAGATTTTTAAGTTGCAAAAGATTCTTGGATGTGCATTGATTTCTTTATTTTCCACTGTTTCATTTTTATAAAATCACAAAAATATCAGAAAATTTTGAGGAAATTAACCAAAAATATTTTAAGACATATAAAACACAAAATCATTTTTTTTAATTTTCTTAATATTTTTGTCTTTTCTAAAAAATATAAAAAGAGTGTGATGTTGTGTATTTTTCTTTTTTGTGCTTGTTTCAAAAATTAAAAAATATAAAAATTCAAAAAACCACTAAAAGTGAATTCTGAAAATTGACTACATACTTTTTAAATCGTGCTTCTTGTGTTCGACCCTGGTCGTTATACCATAAAAGAATAGGAAAACCGCTTACATTGAATTTCTTAATTTTTCGAGTGGTTTAAATATTTTTCTCGTTGACCGATTCGAGTGGTTGAGAATAACGACTTGTGAATTTTATTTATCTCTTAACCTATCGGATTTCGCATCATCAGTCGCGTGCTTGTTACTCAGAAGGACATAGAGACTAGATGGGAGCAGTACTTCCATAAACTTTTCATTTAGGAAGGAAATAGAGAGATTACTTTGGGTGATCTAGCTAGTAGTGAAATTTACTTGAATCGTGCAAGCTATAGACGGATACAAAGAAAGGAAGTAGAGGAGACTTTGAAGGTTATGAGACATGTGAAAGGTGTAGGACCGGATGACATCCATGTAGAATTATGGAAAGTTTTAGGTAAGCGCGGTTTGACTTGGCTTACGAATCTATTTAATGTTATTTGGCGAAGCAAGAAAATGCCTGAAGATTGGAGGAGGAGTATCGTGGTGCCTCTTTATAAGAATAAAAGAGACATTCAAAATTGTTCAAATTATAGAGGTATCAAGCTGATGAGTCACACTATGAAAATTTGGGAACGTGTGATCGAGAAAAGGTTGAGGCAAGTTTCCAACGTCAAAGAAAACCAATTCGGGTTCATGCCAGGTCGCTCAAATATTAAGGCCATCCATTTGCCAAGGAGAACAATGGAGATTTATAGAGCTAAAAGGAAGATTCTTCATACGATCTTTATTGATTTGCAGAAGGCTTATGATTCTGTCCCACGAGAGATATTGTGGAGAGTTTTGGAGAAGAGACAAGTGACTGTCCTATACATTAACCTCATAAAAGGACATGTACGATAGGGCTTTATCTTGTGTAAGGACCCCATCTGGGGAGACTGACTATTTTGACATCAACATTGGTTTACATCAAGGTCCAGCTTTGAATCAATTTCTTTTTACTTTAATTATGGACGAGTTGACAAGTCACATTCAAGATGAGTTACCTTGGTGTATGTTATTTGTTGATGATATTGTGTTGATTGACGAGACTAGAGATGTAGTAAATGAGAAGCTTGAGGTCTGGAGACATGAGATGCAGAGTAAAGGATTTCATATAAGTAGGGCTAAGACAGAATATATGGAGTGCACCTTTGATGGAAGCAATGGTGAAGGAATTGAGGTGAAGATTGGTGATGATAACATTCAGAAGAGAGATTCTTTTAGATATCTGGAATCTTTTTTGCAACATGATGGAGAAATTAATGGAGATGTTACTAATAGAATAAATTTAGGCTAGCTAAAGTGGAGAGAAGCCTCTGCTGTTCTCTATGATAAGAAAATTCCTTTAAAAATTAAAGGAAAGTTTTACAAAGCAGCCGTAAGACCTGCTATGCTCTATGGATCTGAATGTTGGCCTATGAGCCATAGACATGTGCAGAGAATGGATGTAGCAGAAATAAAAATGCTAAGGTGGATGTGTGGACACATACGTAAAGATTAGATTTGGAATGATGCAATCAAAAAGAAAGTTAGTGTTGCTCTGATCGAGGATAAGATGCGAGAAAACCGCTTAAGATGGTTTGGTCATTTGCAAAGAAGATCAGCTGATGCACCAGTTAGGAGATGCGAGTGTTGGGATGTTGAGTCGGCTAAGAGAGGGCGGGGACGACCCAAGAAGTGTTGGAAAGCGACCGTACGAAGGGATCTTTGTTTTGTAGATATAAGCCCGGGATTGACCCAAGATAGATTTGAATGGAAGTGAAGAATCCAAGTAGCTGACCCTACTTAATTGTAGGAAAAGACGGATAAGATAGTGGATGGATACATACGCGCATGCATGCACACAGCACACCCACGCACACACACGCACGCACACACACCTACACCCACCCGCACACACATGCACACATGCACGCACACGCATAGATATCCACACACACATATTCGTATCCAGTTGCATCCCTAATATGGTAACGACGTATCTAGTGTTTAATTGAACTTACTATGTTTAAGTTTGGATTATGTAACTTAAAATATTGGTACAAGATCTTGTGCTTGTATATTATTACAATTTATCAGGATAAAATATAAAAAAAACCTTCAAGTTGTTGTAGCTTAATAGGGAGATATGATACAGTCTTTGAAAATCCTCGAGAATCTTTCATTAGTTATGCGAAGGTGTGTTGTAGCTCGAGACTTCAGATCAACTAAAAACCACATCAAAACCAAGCGAATTAAGGTTGTTGTGTGTATATTAATTTTACTTGGCAAAAAATCACGTTCGAACTTTGGGAAGCAAATATGTGGGAAAAACCATAATCAAGACAACAAAGCAATAAAAATATTACAAGCATGATTTCTTTTAGAGTTTTGAATGCAAAAATGAAGTGGCAGTGCAAATATGCAAGTGATTGCATTTTCAAACAAAGCGTATGCATATATAGGTATTTTTGATACTTGATTTCTGGGCTCAAAACACCAAACCAAAAATGGGAGAAAATATTTTTTTTGATGATAGAATAAAATATATTATACTAATAAAGTTTCGGGTGATTAAAAAATGATTTTATGGAAAGTGCATGAGCTATGCATTTTTTCTGAATTAAGATGCATGAAATATAAGATAAGCTTTTGATTTTATGCAATTGTAGATGCAAACAATATTGAAATGGGTGAATTTTTGCTAGGAGATGTAATCACAAGAAATACACCTGCTATATTTTTTGGAAATTTTAGACTTAAAATTATTTTTTTTAATTTTTACTAAAAATGGAGTGACTTGGAGTAATTTAATTCCATTAAATATCAAATCTCAATAATGACACAATCCAAAAATTTCACCGATAGGCATTTAGTGAATAAAAGGCACTTTGAATTTTTGAAAAGAATATATAGTCTGTTAATTTTAAAAAAAATACCAATTTCGATCTACACTATTTTAAGTCACACAAAGCAATGAATTTGAAATATTTTAGGGCACATGTTAAAGTAGATTAATAATTAGAAATATGAATTTTTGGTATTTTTGTGTAGGGGTGGTGTACTATGAATTAAGAGATTTTTACCCGACATGCTATATAATCTTTTCAAATTACCTCTACGACCTTTGAAACAACATAATTCCCTCCTCGACTCCGTAAAGTTGCTAACCTTACCCTACAAACCCTGTAGTTAACCTCATCCATTTACTTGTTAAAACTAACCAAATTCGATTATGTATCTTTACATTATACCCATTTTATTTATCAAATTTACATTGATTGCCACTCCTCGCTTTAATCCTCTTAATCCTCGTCTCCCTTTCCCCATTCAGCAACCACCCACCTTGTCGACATCCGCTGCCCTCGCCCTCCTCCTCCCCGACCTCCGCCTCCTCCTACAGGTTTGTCGACCCCGCCTCATCCCCCTCCACGGACCCCGTTCCCTTTCTCCCCCACCTCCGCCGCAGCAGGTGCCCCCGCCCTCACCTCTGCTCCCCTCCCCCACCTTTGCTATGGACTTGCGAACCCCAGTCGACCCCATCCTTACAATTCCTGGTGAGATCACTGAAGGTCTCCGGCTTCTTTTCCCCCCTCAAGAACATCTCCGTGTCAACCTCCACCCTCATGTACCCATCAAACTCCACGGGATTCCCGTTGTTGAGCTCCTTCGTCTCCATATCTGTGTCGGCTCTCCCTCCTGAATTCCTCGCTCGCTCCAATTTAGTCAACGCATTTCTCTCTCTCCCTTCCTTCGATCCCCCTCTCCCTCCTCTACGATCTCCAAATCCTTCTCCTCCCTCTGCTACGAGCGCACGTCCGCTATCTTCCTCTGTTCCTTCAGCCGGAGGTGGTGCGGATATATCTTCTTTCTCCGAATTCCGATCGTACCTCCCATTTCTTTGGCTTCAATTCCACGAATGCCCATGTTTTACTTGCGGGATTTACCAAACGTGAGCGAGCGATCCCTGCACCTATGGATTTTTGCTTGTTGAGGTTTTTCTGAAAGGGAATCTCGAGAAATCTCCTCTTCCGAGTTTGAACTTCAGAATTCATAGTAACAAAGCAATTGCAAATTGTGCTTTTCAGCTTAGTTTCCGACTCAATTGAGTGGATCTATGACTACTAAAGCAGAATCTTGACATTTTTTTCTTTTATTTTTTCATCTTATTTCGAGTATACACTAAGAACCCTGTTTTTTGGATGGGGAAACTGGAAATGAGAGTACTGACAGCTTCCTTTCAGAAGAATTGTCCCTGTTGGTGCTTCTCAAGCGATTAAGTAATGGGTTCCATCTTAAAATGTTGAGTATGGATAGGAAAGCATTGGGCAGATTGGTTTTCTCCTTCCAGATCCCACAGAGACAAGACCTTAGTTGATTCTTTCGGGATGAACCAATTCAAGTTGTGTAGAAGAATGTGATAAGTCTGTCAGATATAACTGATGTCATTACTTCGGCTAAACTTAAGCTTTTCTCAGGGAAAAATAGTTGAACTGAAGGTCATGCTATAGTTGAAATCAGAGAAAAGTCTCAGCCTCTGTACCTAATGGGAACTATATATGCATCTTCCCTCTTGCAACCTCTGAAGGTAGGGGTGCACATGGATCGGATAAAGTCCGTAATCCGATCCAATCCGATGTCATGAGATTGGATTGGTTTGGTTTTGTCATTCTAATGGATCGGATCGGATTGAAATTTTGAAAATCCGTTAAATTATGGATCGGATTGGATAGTTACCAAAATCCGATCCGATCCAATCTGTTAATCCTTTAACAAATAAACAAATACTATATGTAATATTTCATTCTTATCATTAATGCAGATTATATAGTTGAATATATTTGAAACCCTATTTTTATTTCTAAATATCAAAAACCCTCTCTTTTTAAATCTCTAAATTACCCCTTACATTTCAACATACCCGCCTAAGATTAGCCCCTACCCACTTTCCAAAAACCAAATCCCTCGTAACTTCCCAATTCCCACCCACGAGTCCCTCCCAAATTCCCAATCCCTCCCCCTGCTGCGGCCTAGATTTCTCCCCCCAGCAGCAACCCGCAGCCGCAAGTCCCCCACCCTCCCATCCGTGACCTAGAGATCTCCCCCAGCAGCAGCCCACAGCCGCAAGGTACGAACCCACTCTCGACAGGACGCTATTTCACCATCTCCCTTGTGTGCGCGTGCGACAAAGCACCATCTCCCTCGGGCGTGCGACGAAGCACCATCTCCCTTGCACGTGCGACGCTCTCACGACGCAACACAACCTCGACACCTCCCTCCTCGTGCGTCACCGTGGTGCCGCCTCTCTCGCGCATTGTTGTGGAGCTATGGTACGTTCTCCCTCCCACGAGTTATCTCTCTACCTTTTAGTCTTAGAACTAATTCTTGACCTTGTTTCATATCCATTCTATCTCAGAATACATGGTTACAAGTGAACCATCTAACTTGGAGATTGTTAATTTATTATTATCACAAAGAACGTCTGAAAATTCTGACTGTTTCAACCACCTTGCATTAACTCTTTGAGAGATATTTTTATCATTCCTCTACACATTAATCGAAAAGCAATATCTAGAAGTGCCCATCAATATATAGGATATCCAAGCTTTATCCTGTCACATCTTCAACTTCTCGTAGAAATTAATTCCATATACTTTATCTTGATGTGTGCTGAATTAGTATCTCGATTAACTTGATGTTTGCTTAATTAGTATCTCGATTAACTGAGATGGTTCACTTGTCTACATGAGTTAGACTCATGAATATTAAAAATCCGATCCCAGTTTATGTGGTGACAATATGTGAGTATTAAAAATCCGATCCAATCCATCCAATCCATAATCCGATGGATTGGATTGGATTGGATTTATATTTTCCATGGATTGGATCGGATTGGAAAAATCTAAAATCCGTTAAAAATGGATTGAACACGGATTAAGCTAAAATCCGATCCAATCCGAATCACGTGCACCCCTATCTGAAGGAACCAAGTTGTTAGGATTTGGGCCATTATTTTGACAAAGTAATCAAATGTTTGGTACCCCTGAAAATGCGTCATTGATCATTATGGACAAAACTCTTCCTGACATCTTGCAATGAACGTAGCTTGTTTGCTAGGACTAAACCCATTGGGGCCAGGTTTAAATTGCCTGCCGGACATCTTTTATAAACACCTAGTGGAGACATGCTGCCAAGATCATGCAGCAGCGTCCCAATGAGCTGGTTACTGAAGAGTCGCAACTCGGACAGCTTCGCGGCACTCCCATTATTCCTCCATCCCGACGAGCGGCCTCCATCTCAATACAATATTAGATAACATTACAATGAACGGAAAGTTTGAATTAAGACGAATCGGTGGATGGCTTTGCAATCGAGGAACATTCATGGTTTTTAATGAAGGACAAGGAGGTTTACTCATATATGTTTGTTACATGTTTGATATGGCTAGATCGAAGGGTTGGCATAAGAGCATCCTCCACCACTGGATGTACTTAAGTGGATATGAGCGGTGGTAACTGCTTGAACACTTCAATCTAATGTTTGCAGTTTAGATTATTTGCATAACATCTTTAATTTATGTATGAAGTGCTTTGATATATAGTTGAGATGTGATAGTTTTTGTTGTGGATTGTTTTTGTTGTGAATTCGTTGTAGCAACATGGCACCGAATCCATTACAGTAGATCTTTTTTTGTTTATGAGGTTCAGAGTTGACGATCACCAACCGTCCTCTATAAGAACAAGGACGAGGTGAGCTTACTGGTCCAATTTTTGGACAGTAGGGACTGAAGATGATGGTTCTAACCGTCCCCATAACACTTTTGTGCTTGTCCCTGCAGCCACATACCGTCCCCATAAAATTTATACACAACGAAGAGCAACACAGCAGGAGCATACACATTTTTTTGTAGAATTTTTAGAGCGATGAAAACATTTATTTCAATCAAATAACTATGCAATTTAATTGTCTGGAAATACAGGGACTGAAATGCAAATGTTAAAAGTTTTTGCATAAACTGTAACAATAAAAAACAGGTGAAAAGTGAAATTTACCCAGAGAACGTGCAACGCACGTGAGTTGAAAGCTGGCGGGAACTGCTTTGTAATTTCACAAACCTTAGGGACATCTTTGCAATTTACCTAAAATCCTTTTTTATTCCCTAGGGTTTACCGTGCTTTCTTCCTTAATTTCCAAAATCCAAAAGGGGCAAGAGGGGGGCCAATCGCCGCCGCTCTTCTTCTCCTCGTGCGGGCGTGCGTGGCGGCTGAAGAGGACGGCGGAGTAGCGCACGATCATGACGGTTGTGGGGCGGAGGACCCATGCATGGAGGAGCGGAGGCGCAGCCCGACGGAGGAGCTGCTGGGTTGCGGGCCGAATTTTTTTTATTTGTAAACATAGATAGAAATAAAAAGAGAATTTTTTTTTATTTTTTTTAACAGAAACAATAAATATTTTTTCTTATTTTTTATTTATTCATGCAAAATAAATGTTAGAAAAAGAATATTTATTTATTATTATTATTATTATTTTATACACAAATGAAGATACTAGCACGACGACTCGATCCAAGAAAAATTCGAACATGGAAAAACGTGAGTGGATGTGGATCCGCGAAATGGGAGATGGATCTGGGTCTTCGATCACCATGAGTGGCCGGAGTTGAGTAATTGCGTGAGGTAGAACGTGAAATGGAGAGATCGAGAGATGAGATGAAATCAGATTCGGATTGGACGTCAAATGTGATATCAGATGACAAATGATGGTGAAAATTACGGATCTAGATCTACGAGCTTGAAAGTAAAAACTATGCTATGATTACTCTAGATGAAATATGCAGAAAAAAATTGGATCTAACCTGAGGGAGGCGGGCGCTGTAATAGCCTCGACGGCAACCGATCTACTGTCATCAGACTGCTTGGGGGCTGGACTCCTCTATCGACCGACGGAATTTCGGGATTGAGGAATTTCAGGATTGTGGCTCCTTCTCCACCAAAGATTGATCAAAGCAAAAATGAAGGAGGAGGAGCTCAATAAAAAGAAGAAGAAAAATCAAAAAGGAAAATATGGACAAATAAGGGATGTTTTTTTGTTAAATAAATTAATTAATTTAAAATTAAATTCAGAATTAAATAAAATAATTAAAATAATTAATTTACAAAAACTAATTAGCCACCATAGTGGTGGCTATTTAAGGCATAAAATCAAATCTTTATATACAAGGTAGGTTTTCAAATCAAATAAATTAATAAATAAAAGAAATTCATAATTATATTAATTTAATTAATTAATGTTAGATATTAATTTTTTTGTGATCTTTTATATACGGAAATTAGTTATATACAAGTATTACATAGATATAATACAATATACACAAGTACAAATAAGGAAATTATTTTTAAAGAATTTTTTTAATTTTTTAAATTTTTTTTATTTTTTAATAATGAAGAAAATATTTACAATTATGTACATTATGTATAAAAATAAATTTGAACAAGTATATATACAATAAGTAAGTTGTGAGACTGCATAAACCACCCCAGAAAACCGACTTTTCAACCGTAACTCCAATAATTATTAAACCGTAGCCATTTTAAAGATAATTTAATTTAGAGTACAATAGAAATGAGTTTGATTCAATTTGAGTCGTATGGAGCCGGAATTAGTCTTTTATTTATCTCTTTACGGCTTTTTCTAAGTGTGATTATTTGTAATATGTATATTATTTTATTTTGTAATTTTTTTAGTATTTACAAAACATTTTTATTTACAACCTTTGTTTAAAAAAATATCTAATTTAAGGTCAATTTATATACAAATAAAATAGTGTAAGTTTTGTACAAATTTACCAGGAAAAACATTTACAAATTATTTTTGGATTTTTGAATTAAAGACCCTATTTCCTAGTCAATTGATTTGATTTGAAATTAATTTATATTGATTTCTCAATATATATTAATTTGAATTAAATTATTAGTTATTGTGTTTTTACAACAACATCATGACCATTGAAAGAAACACAAATCAATCTCATCTATTGATTTTGTGTGTACATGGACTGAGATCTATGGACACCCGAAACCCTATATAAGAAGAGGCATCCCTTGTTCTTCAAGTTACATCAAATCAAATGCTCTCTCCCCCCCTCTCTCTACACATCATGTCTCTCTCTCTCACTGTGGTTGTCCACCATGGAGCCATTGAGAGAGTCGCCATCGTTGCAGCATCCTCATTATGCTGCCGGAGTACTTGCTCCTAGATCTTCATCTCCTTCGGTGTGCCTAGCTTGTGAAGAATACGTTGGATCTCGTATGAAGAGACCAAGAGATTCGCCGCTTAGATTATCAACATGGATTGCGAGAAGGACGTATCTCATCAACGTGCTCGTAAGCGGCTCCTCTGTCGGATCAGATTTGAGACATGATGTCTCTTCATTTAGAGACTCAATCGCAACCATGCTTCAAGAGGTAACCTTAATACCTAATTGTGGTTTATATGAAAAGATCCGAGAAGTGTTCTTGGATCATGTGGTTTCATCAGATTAAAATTTTTAAATTCTGTTGCTTAGAGCAACTAGTACGACTAGTCGCTCTCGATCGCAGATGATGTGATCCTCACACTTCTATGATGCACTTAAGGATCTTCCTATATCCTTCAAATGTTTTCAGAACCTTAGGTCAGAGGTTTTGGATACGATCCATAAACTTAGTATGACTTGGGCTCATTAGGGTTTGTGATAATTTTATCGCATTTCATTTTTACAGACCTGTTTTGTGAATATTTTCGGCCATGTTTAAAGAGTTTAAACACAAAACTATAACTTGGATAATTTTATCATTAATTAAGGAAACCATGGAATTTGAGTTTGCGTGATCCGATTGCTCAAGATATGATCATTTTAATGAACATATATCCACTGTTTCAGGGATGTTGAATCATGTCGTAGCTAAGGAGTTAGTTATTATTTTGAAATATCTAGAAATGCGTGTTAATCACTTGGATTCTGTTATAAATCAAATTAGTAAACTTTGAAAACTTACCTTGCTTAATTTGTATTTAAATTGATTGAGATATGTTAATTTTATAAAGTAGGGGTCACTGCTGGAAATTACGTACTTGATCATGAACCTTGTGATTGCCATTCAAATTAAATTAATAGAAATTAATGGTTAATTTCATGATATAATTATTGATAAATATTTTTTAAATATTTAAAGATGATAATTATTTCTTTTAATTATATTGACCATAACCAACTTGATTAGATACGATGTAGATCACAAATTGGTTACATCATACACTTTCCAACAAACATGTTGCTTGAATAGGTTTGGGAATTTGTTTAGCAAATTTTATTATAATAAAAATAGTTTTGATTATTACTATATGGTATAACTTCGGTTGAAAACCCGATTATCACCTCAAGTACAAAGTGATCGATTTGGCATTGTCATAACCCGAGGCAGATATGGTGTCTAGTCGGGGAGCATTGGGGTAGTAGCTTGCACCGTGTGCGGTCTGTCCCACTTCCGTCGGTACTGACCATGATAACGGGTAGGGAAGAGATAATGCTTGAGAAATCATGATGTATTTTTCTAATTATTAAAATTTGAAATAATAGTATTTGAGATAATATCATATTTCAAGTAACAACTAAGAATGTTTGTTGGATATTAACTGGATCATTGATTTAATGTTATTATATTAATTAGAATCCAACTAAAATTAAAACACTCTATTATGAATAGCGTTGTTATTTCCCTTGGAAGAATTAATTATGTGGATATGATTCATAATAATTAATTAAAATTTGAACATGATATGGAGGATCACATAAGTGACATCAATGATCTTCCGTCAAGGCAAAGGATTCTGTCACCATGGAATATATGTAGGAGACACTTGTCTGAAGTGACAGCTCATGCATACAAGCGTATTTGGATCAAGCTCTTTTCTTCTCGAAAGAGTAAGGACATATGCGCAGTGACCCCAATATGGAGTTCTTATATTATTGGGGTCATATTGGATTACACATAGCGAATTGTATTCCTGTTGACGGGGTGTTCAATTAATGACGGGTCAACATCACCTTAGGGGTGGTGGGCCCAGGTGTTAAAGGTCGAATTGGGAAATGCAAGTTGGACTTGAAAGGCGGAATGAGTTCCCGCTTCTTTTTATCCGAGTTACAAGTTCTCATATTATTGGGATGTGACAAAGATAAGCAAGGATATCCCAGATCTTGTTAGAGATATAATGGTAAGTATATCTCTTACATTGAAAGTGATTAAGAGAATGAACTTTCAGTGTTGACAAAGGCAATACAACTTTGATATAAAAAAATCCTAAATCAAAGTAAAAACATGTGTATATATATTTTTATATATTTATGCAAATTTCTTATTTCAGATATTCCTTCATTAAACCCATTCAGTACTATAATCAATAATGACCAGTAAAATATCATGGATTAGATCCATGATCATGATATTGTACTTGCAGTTGGATAAATAATGTATGTGGTTGCAATGTTCAAGTTCTCCTCATAATAATAAGGAATGACAATTAGACATTAGGACTACAACCCTAGGGTTTGTATGTCTCTATAGTCTTGATTTCACATTGAATGTACTTTGGAAGTGACATGTTGATGTTGATTATAATTGTCAGTTAATCCTTATATTAAAAAACCTAAGAAGATATTCTGACATACATATGTTCTCTTGACATTTAATCATGAATGACATGGTTCACTGCATCATGCAGAATGGTGGCTCTATAAGAGATGATATATTCAAAATGTTTGAGTACCTACCTGAACCTAAGTCTTTAAGAGTTAAGATGTATATAGATACGATGAGTGTTATCATTCTACTATCTATACTCTAGTCATTCATGAAGCTTCATAATATTCATATTGTATGAATTGAAGCATGCATAAACGTTGAAATACTCATATATTGAAGTCTTTTGAATTCAACATAAGAGATCCTTTGTCTTAAGCAATGGTTGTTTATAGATGAAAGGAGCACAGTGGGATCATGGGTCGGACACAAGTTAGAAGGAAAGTCAAAGAGTTGGATCTACTTCTATGATTTCCACACATGACATCCAAAGAGTCGGATAAATGCCAATACTGCAACAAGTTGATGTGATGATAGTATGACTATCAAGTCTATTTAGGATCATTAGAGGACTATGATAGTGCATCAGAATAATCTACATTTAGTCATTGAAATTGACTTTCTTATTTGATAAGATCAAAGTCTAATAATTGTATCTCACTCTTCTAATAAAATTTGCAAATTGGTTGCATATGTTTTAGAAGACTAGAAAATTTGATCTTAAGATTTAATAGCCATCTACTTGGATATTGATGCAATTGTTGCAACAATATCCATTGGAAGATAGACTTCATATTTTCAGTGGGTATGGGTGAGCCCTAATCTTGGAGAATGTCTCTACGACCTAGATACTAGAATACACTCATTATTTATTTCTAAATGTTGGGAATAAACATGAATTTTGAATAGACATATCATAAAGAGTTATGATGGATATATTTCAGATAGTATTCTGACATATGGAGGACTCTATCAAATTAAAAATGAATGAATGGTTCATTAGCATTTCTAATACTGAAAATTAAACCTTTTATGATCAATAGGAGGATGAAGATCATTTGATAATGATCTAACATCAATCCTTGGACATGTTTCTGTTGATGAGATCAATAGACTAGTAAGAGATGAAACTTTTGATTGTCTGAAATTTCAAATCTTACATATTTGTGAATATTGTATTCAAAGTAAAAATGTCCAATACACCCTTCTCTAAGAATGGTGTAAGATGTCAAGGTATTTAAGATCTCATACATATTTATGTATGTGGATCATCTATATCATAATGAACATGATGATATTTGATATCATTCAATGATTATTTGTGATATGAGATTTCTTCCCTTCACCTTAGAAAGCTTTGAAATGTTCAACATAATTTTGGTTTGGAACTAAAGTTTGAAGGAAGATCTAATCAAGGTAGCTTGTACATGTTAGATGAATTCAAGGAATACCTTATGAAGAAAGGAATATCATGCATATCTCAATCCTCCTATTGTACCTTACTCAATAGAGTTGCAGGGAGATACAATTGGATCATGTGTGACATGATTTAATCAATGATGAATATTAGCATAATTACCCCTTAGTTCCAAGGTATATACATGCAGTAGACTACAATATATATCCTTAATTATGTTCCATGCAAGTAAGATGGAATCTAGCACCAGAAAGTGATGCTTCATTAGGAAAATAAAGGATGGCATCGGATACCTACTTTATGACCTTGAGATTCTTAAAAGATCTCATCTCTAAGGATATGATTATTAAAAGATGACTCTCTCGAGAATCAAGATGAAAATGAAGTGAAGGAACTCATTTAATCTTGAGAAGATAATGAGGCTCATGAAATTGGAAACTAAAAGGACAATTAAAGATGAAACACTAATACATCTTCAAATGAGTTTGAGGATGCATTCCATGTGTGATAGAATTCTGACAATGATTGAAATTCATATGATGAAGCTTCTGAAGATCATGTCATGGAAAGATAGATGTCAGTAATAAAGTTTAAAGTACACTTCTTATACAAATGTTATATATGGACTCTCGAGGATCCACCTATATGGGTAAGACCCGTTAAGGTGTAAATGGATCTTTAAGAGAAAAAGGGAACCTGATGAGAAGGTCGGGACCTTCAAAGCACGGCTCGTAGCCATGAGCTACATACCGAAGAGAAGACATTGCTTGCAATGAGACTTGCTCTTCAGTGATCATGCTTAAACACATCAGAATATTGCTAACTATAGCTACACAACTTGACTTCAACATCTAAAAGATGGAAGTCAATATTGCATTCCTCTATGAATACCTCTCCGAGGTTATTCATTTGAAGTAGCCCCAGGTCTTCATAATTGAGGAATACAAGGTATGCAAGCTAAGGAATTTCATTTATGGACTCAAATAAACTTTTTGTAGTGGGACCATCAGAGTTGATGAAATTATAAAGGTTATGATTTCAGATAGAATCTTGATGAACTATGTGAAGCTTAGTGGGAGTGCCATTGTGTACATCATGCTAAATGTAGATAATATCCTAATCATTTGAAATGATATAAGGATGATAATAAGTGTTTTATAATCTGGCTATTCCATACCTTGAGATATGATCTCAAGAATACCTCTTAGATCATAGTTCTGAAGTTGTTCAGAAGTAAAGAGAAGAGGCTATTGGACCATCATATTAGTGGTACACCTTGGACATGTTCTATTTTCAGGAAAAAGTCCAAGAAAGGTTTCTTTCCCTTAAAATATGGTACTGGCCTATCTAAAGGGATAACACCTCAAAGAGTTGAGGAAGTGAATGCTAAAACATCTTACCCTTGTGCATCAGTTACGAGAAGTCGATGTATGCTATATATATGTATGAAAGCCAGATGTCTACCATGCAGTGGGAGTAGTAAACTGTTACTAATCCTTCTATGGAGATAAAACACTTGATTGCAGTAATAACAAAATCTTCAAAGATGACAAGACTTTAGAGATAGTGATATCTAAGTCTTATCTTCAAGAAATTAATACTTTATAGATAGAGATCAAAAAGGTCATAACTTTGGATACATTAGGAGATAGAGATCTCCAGGAATAAGGGTATTCTGATAAGGATAATGGAAATATTGGTTATATTAATTATTGAGCTATAGTGTTAAGGACACTATAACTGACAATATTGAGTATTGGTTGCATAAGAAGCAACATTCACATTAGATGCGAGCACTGTTACTGGAAAATATGCAAGTGCCTTAAAAGGACTTGGAATAGTCTCTCGATAACATAGTGACTCGTCAGCTTACCTAGATATTTTTCTAAATAGCCTACGATTGCCACATGAGTGTGGGTTTAAATGATTAGCCCATTAATGGCTCTTTGGGCTAAAGGGAGATTGTTGGACATGCGAGCCTAGGGCGAGCCATTATGCAATAATTGTTATTGCAAATATCATTATTTGATCTGAAATAAAGAATAACGGATTATCCATGGCCATCTTAATGATCATACACCTGTTGATTCAGTTATTAAATCATAGAGGTTGCTGCTTGGATGAATATCTAAAGAGTTAGATTGAGGAATCATCAAGTACCGTTAAATGATTATTAAGAGAGGATCTCCAGCCTGAGAAGGAAATGGCAATCGTTTCTCTGAATACTGATATCTGACTGACCTCTTGATGCAGGTCCTCTGCATAGGAATAGAGATTCGGAGGTATCAGATTCATTAGGTCAAAGAGTTGACTTAACGAGACCGAGATAACCAAAGTCCTATGTCATATGTCGTCATGATATAGGCACACATCCTCTGACCGGAGACAGACGTGCTACTATATGTCTGAGTACGTACATTTACCGAACCAAAAGGTTGATGACCTAACCATGGTCTATACACCGGCGCACTGGTGTGCATGCAAGGGCATATAAGTAATACGGTCTCTCAAAAGGATCATACAGGTTCATTACTGAACCGGAAAACATGAGCTCACTCATGAGATATTGGGAAGAATCAAATTCCGTGCATGGTCGTCTCACTTTGAAAGCTTGACTGAATTTGTAAGGTTTGATATATGCTTTTGGAAAGTATATGATCACTACCTAGGTATGATATATGCTTTTGGAAAGTATATGATAGATAACAACTCCCAATGATCGAATGAGAAACTTAATGATAAATTCCTAAAGTAAATAATATAAAATTGATCTAAAACTTCGGATTTATTCTGGATCTTCCAGTACACAGGATGTGTAGGTATTGGGAATACCTGATGGTGATGTGATCATAAACGATTGTATAACCATGACGCTTCCATTCCGAGGGAGCGATGAAACATGTATGGATTTTAGTCACTCCTCTCATAGAGAAGTAATATGATCTTAGTCTAAATGTTGGATCTTGATCTGAATGTGATTCAAATGCAATGGGAAGATTAGATCTACGACCTTGATTTAATCAAGCATCTTTAGGAGGTCTGCAAGATCTAGATTTGAGATGTGATCTCAATATCCAAGTCACTATACGTGGAACAATACAATCATACTGTCCTTATCTCCAAGTATCTGCGGAGAAATCACATTATCCTTGAAAGAGTTCATGGATAATTTCATTGTTGATATATATATCCGAGCATTGAAAAAATTGATAATTAAATGTGATTTAATTATCATGAATAATATGAATTTGATTCAAATTATAAAGAGAGTTATATGAGATAATTAAATGTGATTTAGTTATCAAAAGATGTGAATGATATGAATACGATTCATATTATTTGGGCACAAAAGAATAGAGATCTAAGACGATAAAATGTGATTTAATTATCATGGATATGAATAATGTGGATAGCACTATCCATATTAATTAGATATATTATAAATGTGATTTATAATATATTAGAGGGAGCCTATTGTGATTTATATTTATTGATTAATTATTAATGTGAATTAGATTCACATTGGATGATTAATTGAAAATATAATTTATATTTTGTTTTGAGATGTGAATGTGATTCACATTTTTCCAGTGGCATGATTGTAATATTAACAAAATAATTATGAGTGATTTTTGTGAAATAATTTACAACAAATTTTGTTGTAAATCTTGGAGATATCATGAGATAATGAGATCTCATGAGATATTGAGGGGATAGACTCATTCCATCTCAAAAGGATGGTCGTCCCTCCCTTTTTAGGGGATGTGGTCAATCTTCTCATTATCTCCAAGACTAATCAATTGATTTGATTTGAAATTAATTTATATGATTTATCAATATATATTAATTTGAATTAAATTAATAGTTGTTGTGTTTTTACAAAAACATCATGGCCATTGAAAGAAACACAAATCAGTCTCATCCATTGATTTTGTGTGTTCATGGATTGAGATCCATGGACTCCCAAAACCCTATATAAGAAGAGGCACCCCTTGCTCTTCAAGTTACATCAAATCAAATGCTCTCTCCCCCTCTCTCTCTTCACATCATCTCTCTCTCTCATTGTAGCCGTCCACCATGGAGCCATTGAGAGAGTCGTCATCACCGTAGCATCATCGTTATGTTGCTGGAGTACTTGCTCATGGATCTTCGTCTCCTTCGGTGCACCTCGCTCGTGAAGAAGACGTTGGATCTCGTGTTACGATATCAGGAGATTTGCCACTTGGGTCATCAACATGGACTGCGAGAAAGACGTGTCTCATCAAGGTGCTCGCAAGCGTCTCCTCCGTCAGATCGGACTTGAGACAGGAGGTCTCTTCGTTTAGAGACTCGATCGCAACCACGCTTCAAGAGGTAATCTTAATACCTGATTGTGGTTTAGATGAAACGATCCGAGAAATGTTCTTGGATCATGTGATTTCATCGGATTAAAATTTTTAAATTCCGCTGCCTTGAGAAACTAGTACGACTAGTCACTCTCAATCGTATACGATGCTATCCTCACGATTCCGTGATGTTCTTAAGGATCTTCCCATATCCTTCACCCTAACTGGTTTATGAGTCATATATGAGAAATTAACTATTATTATATTAATTGTTATTATCATGATAAATAAAACACGAGAATGTTTAAATATAATTCACATTATAGATAATTTAATTAATATACATATGGATCTATAATAAATAATATTAATATGATTCATACTTATCTAACACATATGCACATGTGATTCACATAATTGATTAAATGTAAATTAAATTTACATTTTGTTATGGACTGATGAAAGGGATACATTATTTGGTTGGATATTTTTATAATTATCTTACGATGGTTGGTGGAAATTAATTCTTAGAATAAAATATTTAATTCCATAAAAATCATAAATTAATTTCAGTTGAACATGATTTTTTCGAATGAGAAGTTGATGTAGATAAAATCTCTTCAATTTCTCACGGTGGACGTCTTACATGGAGAGAGAAACTGAAGGAGAAATTATTTTCTTTTTATTCTCTTATGCAATTATAATTATTAAAATTAAGATATTTGAAGTTCAAGATGAAAGTTGTAACAATATGGAGGGAGAGTAGAGATCCTTGATTTTATATTCCTCTTATGGATGTTCACATTGAGAGAGTCTGTTTTGGACATCCTCTCTTCTAATCATTTAACACAACTCTAACCAAGTGCCTTCTAGTCCTAAGAATTGAGATGAGAAAATAGATGAGAACAGTTCTCTTTATTCTCTCCATTGGTTTTCCCCATATACACAACCAAGAACCCTATGCCATCCACTATATATCCCCGTATTCTCTCTCCATTCACTTAGCCATTGTGAGAGGATTCTTCTTCTTCGTGCTCTGTGCTTGCGGAAATGAACTTGATTTCGTGAGATGAAATCAAGAGTTAGAGATTATTCTAAATATCTTTTAGTGTGGACAAATGGTAGGAATAACTCTCAAGTTTACGAAAGTAATATAAGTCATCGTCGTGCATGCAAGTGCAAGTGCCCATTGGATCAGACTTAAATCAAGATGTCTCTTGTTTTAAAGACTCATACATCAAAGGTATATTTCTATACTCTTGTCATCTTGTGAAAAGTGCAGGAAAAGTTTTCAAACATTTTTTTATTATACGTTTACATTGTCGCTTATACGATGATCACCTTTTATTTCGATTTGATTCATTTTTTCTGTGTTCTGTAATGTGCAAGTGAAACTTCCCTTCATCGACTCCCAGAGCTAACAAACAAGATGCGGACATTGTAGCAAGTCATATTTGTGGATGCCACCTGCTACTAACAACAAAAATCTTATTAAAAGACATATAATTGATTTCTCGTGTTATTCATCCATTCCATCTCACAGACACACAATATGTTAAAGTTGCACATATGATGACAAGTTATAATTGCAAAATGAGATTCCAAACAATTGCATACCCCCTAAAACCCATAAATAAGATAGCGTATTGAGAGGATTTCATGTCGGTAATTTGTGGCATTGTTTAGGTATCGTGAGACATTTTTTAACGCTTTTGCGATTCTAATTTTGTTATGCATTTATAATTTTCTTATTATTATTTTAATAGACCTTTATCTTATTTTCTTATTAGATTGTACATTTTCTTAAGCATGAAATTCTGGCTGTTGTTTTGATAGATTAATTTGCACATTATTTGTATCTTTTCTTTATAAGTTACGAGATGTTTATATATCTACCATGTATCTTTTCCGCTTTAAAATGTATTTATTTCATAGTTGGTAGATAAAAAAATTGATTTATATCATAGTATTTTTATTAATGCCTCTCATTAGCTTCTTAATTTGCATTTGTTATATTTTGTAATTTCGCATGTTTTATTTTCAAACATCAATGGCATATGCATGTGATATTGTTCGATGATAATCAACATTGAAGAAGTGTTCTCTCTCTTTATTATAGAGTTACATTTCATTGCAACTATATAGACCAAACACAAAGATATTTGGATGAATAAGTTCATGGATGTAGTGTGTAATAATGTGCGAGACGAGTAAATCATTCTTTTGTGATAACTATAGTTTGATTTAATTTGACAGGATCCTAACTTTAATGAAGGGTCAAACTACATTGTTGTTAGATATCAATGATTACATAGCTGATAGAGTTAAAACAACTTGTACTTGATAATATTTACATGAATGACAATGACGCATTGTACGATCACAAAAGCTTTGCTACATGAGGAGCTTGGATGATGATGTCCCTATCAATAGCTTCACATTGTTGATGAGGGAGACTTGTTGGATGGGTTATCCTTCCTTGGCCGAACTTAACTATTTTTTGGGGACCTTGATTGTCCTATTTGCTTTATCCAAAGTTCAGGATCAGTCATGCTAACTTTAAATGTTCATATATTTCAGTGCAATTTATCCATGGTGGAATTTGTCCATCAGTTGAGGTAATAAGAGGTAATAAAATGGACACGACTGCAATTAAACCCCAACATTTGGCTGACAAATACGAGAACAGGAGGTGGATGACGCCCATCGAGTAAAGCTAAAAACAAAGTGATTGGGGAGAGAGAAAGTTCTTGACGATGATTTGGTCACAGGTTGTTTCTACTTGATGATAATGCTTTATTTTGGAGAACAATCCCTTTGGACATAGGGATGAAAACGGACGCCGATATATCTGAATATCTGGTTACTGTATTTGAAAAATTACCAGATATAGATATCTATATCTGAATATTAATCGAATATAGATCTAATATGGATATGGGTTGTAGAACTTTTTCGGATACGAATACGAACATAGTAATGGCTTGAATATCCGAATCTAGATACAGATATCCGAATACAATATTTAATATTATTTTATACATTATTTAATATATTATAAGCCATAGCCATGTGTTATTATATTACTATTATATATTGGGTAAATGGGACTGCCTCATAGCCATAGGGGAAGCTAACATAGTTCCCCATACCTCATTTACCCCATATTTTTTATTTTTTTGAAAAATGAATATGTGGTTATTATTATTATATCTCTATATTATGTCATTCAAGTTTCGCGAGAAACAAAGACTCCTATGGCCTCCATCTAGACAATCATTTTTTAACGGTCGTAGAATTGTTGAAATCGATCATGTTTGGATGGAGGCCATAGGAGTCTCTGTTTCACACGAAATTTGAATGACATAATATAGAGATATAATAATGAAAATCCACGGAAGTATTTTTCAAAAAAAATAAAAATATGGAGGAAATGAGGTAAGAGAGCCAAGTTAGCTCCCTCTAGGGGGTTGTCTCATTTTATCCTTATATATTATATAATACAATATATTGATGATATTAATAAATTTACATTTGTTTTGGGATGGACACGAACAAAGTTACGAAACCTTATCCTCTTTTTTGCTTCCGGTCAAAATGTAGGTCATTTCGATGCTTCCTTTTGTCATGATGTAACATATTTATATTTCATTTATCATTTTTAAAAATCATTATAAACTTTGATAAAAATTCAATTCATGTGTGTATGTAGTCTTTATTCAATCCGTATTCGGATTCAATGTTTATTGATCCATATATTTGGATGCACTCTTTATTTGATTCATATTTGGATTGGATCTTTATTCGCTATGTATTCGGATCCATACTTTATTTGATCCGTATTTGGATTCGATAAATATTCTATTCGAATTCGCACCCGTATTTTCGAAAATATGATCTACTTTGAACCATATCAAGGAAGGCATTAGTCTAAGCCAAAGGTGTTAATCAAGGAAGGTGCACGACGCTCTCGCTGCCTTTTGTTTGGTTAAAGATGGGCAACACATTCTTCCGCAAAAGAACAACTTGAGTGCGTGGAAGATGTGGAGAATCGAGTCCCCTTTGAGGAAAGCAACCTATTTGTTAGGACCTATCCTATCCAGCTCACTGGTCCGGGCCAGGGTCCGACCACGCGGTCCTTTGTGGGTCCCTTCCCTCCAGTGCATGATGTAGGATATGATTAAAAGCTTCATCCCGGACCGATCAGGCGCAGTGAGATCTCCAATGGGCTGCTTGCTTATCTCTATGTTACCGTCTAGTCTTGGTCACGCCACCAAATATCGGTAGGTGTAGCTCAGATGTGGTCCTCGGTCAAAAGGTGAAGGTTAAATAAAAAGAGTCACGCTTCTGCTCTTCATGGAATGGTTGTCTTTTGTGGGCATAATGCCGCTGGACATTTCTGGACCTTTCTCGGCGAGTAGGTATACATACTAATATGGATCGTCTACTGTAGAGCCGTCCGATCCCCATCGGACGGTTCCCACGAGTACAATACCTGTCGTGCTGCATCAGAGGATCGGTTCCCTACATACTGATGTAACTTCTCTCCCATCTTCCCAAAGTTCCAAGGCCTTCTTTTGTCCACATTCCGTAAAGGTGGACGCTGTTATTCTGTCTTTTTGAACGTGGTCCTCTCCTCATGGCCAAGCAATGTCCATGCAGAACAAAACATTGGCAAAATTATCTCTTGCTCGTATTGAATATCACAAGCTATACCTTAAAATATGGACAATGATTACGAAAGAGATTATCATAACTTGGAAAAAATATCTGGAAAACAGATACAGATTAATAGATTATTATATGTATCTGTGCTGAAAGCAATACTAATATCTAAAAAATCCATATCTGACTTCGTAAAAAAAATCATATCTGTTTTATATCAGTCAAAATTAGGAATACATATCTATATCGGCTTAAAATGGATGCAACAACAGATATAGATATATCGATTGCATTCCTAAATAGCATGCCTAGGTCTGAATGCCAAGCCCGGTGAAATAGCAATTTCTCACGCTGATAAAGCCACCTTTTCCCATTTGTATTTTTAAGAAAAAAAATTGACCTTTGCTAATAACCAACCTATACGCTCTGTATTTTAAAATGTCATTTTTTTCTCTAGCTGAACAAAGCACGAGCCATCGGATATAAGTATGTTTTTGATAACTTTCGAGATAAAAAGCAATTTCAATTTCTTTTATGGGGTTCTAATCCATTACTATATATTAAGCAGGGGAGTATGACCCTCCACCCATTAACTTGTCCAGCAAAAATTCCATTTATGTCCTACGACGTCACGGCTGTTGAAAACCCCGTTATTAGCATACATACAAAAATCAGATTATCAACAGATATCTAAGCCAGATCGATGTAGGTATGCAACCGGATTAACAATGATAAGAAAATTATCCGTTCTAAGAACATATGCATATTAACACAAGGGAAAAATCCGGAAACAAACATCATGACAAACAATGCGACAATGAAAAAGGAAGAGAGTTAGAAATCACAACCGAAGCGTCCTGTCGTAGGACTCCCCTTAGAGAGACAGCGCCCCCACTTTACCGGTGCACAGGGCCTTGACGTGCCGCTCCCAGGGTCCGACGGTCCACGCTCGTCGACGGTGCGCACCGTGCTTGAGCGTCCTCGAAAGTCACCTCCGTAGACAAATCCCAAGATCGAGAGAGGAGAGGGCGTAGGGTATGAAGAGATGGAATGTTTGTAACCTTCGCCCACGTCTTTAAGAGATACTTAAAGACGTCCGGGCGGTTACGTTTTCGTGAGAGGATAATGGGGCGTAACCCTTGGAATTCAAACACGCGGTTACAAAAAATGACCCGGTCTTTACCACGCCGCAGCCGCAGCCACAGCCGTGGCCGCAGCCGCGGCCACGCCACACCCACGCCCGAGCCCGACCCAGCCCGGCGCGGCGCGCGCGCGCGTGCGTGTGTTGTGGTCTAATCCTCTCTAGTCTATTTCCAGACTAGTCTCAGGACTTCTCACATGAAAACCAAGTGCCAGTTTTGTCTCTCCACGATGTGAGACTAAACAGCACCCCACAGGGTTGAAGCATTGAATTCCAGGAATTGAGATACATTAATACAACTTCATATTGACCATCAAATTGCATCAAACTATCCCAATACATATAATTCCAACAATCCCCCACGAATTCACTGTTGAAACACAAAGAGTCAAAGATCTCGGGTTTCAACACTATGCTTTCAGTAAAGGTACCTTCCGGTTTGAACCTTTATCTGAGTTATCCCCTTTCACCATCACAGGAATAAAGTGAACTAAGTCTTGAACTTTAATCCTTTGATGTAATGGTATCGAGTGGTAACAACAGAGTGAAGTCTATGGTGACAATCTCCTGGTTTTGGTGCTATTAATGGCCATGCACCCTACCCTGTTTCATGAGTATATTAAGGATAAACCCTCATCCTTTATCTGCGGTCCACAGAAATACTCATATAGGTGGCATTCTCCAAGGATGCACTGCTTACATCCTGCTTATAAAAGCTCGAATCCATTAAGAGCATAATACTCAACCTTTTTCCTGCAGTTTTCAGGCACTCGACTTTTCAGGGATAGGATTCACATGCAAAGTATTGCATATTGAGTGCCAACCAGTTTCCCTTACAGCTTGTTTTCCCATTGAACCTATTTTGTGGGATCTCCACTCATTTAGGTTGGGTTGCTACTGAGGGTAAACTCTCAGTGGGTTTCAGCCCCATCCCAGTCTGGATTTTTGGACTAAAGATCTATCAAGTCCCTTTGTAAGTAGATCTGCCGTGTTATCTTTGGTACCAACAAATTCCACAGCAATCACTCCAGAAGACACCAAATCGCTAATAGACTTAAGTCTAACTTGGATATGTCTTCTTGTTTTCTGATTGTACTTTGAACTCTTTACCTTTGCAATAGTAGTCATGCTATCATAATGTAAAGAAATTGGCGGTATCGGCTTACCCACCATGGGCATCTCAGAGAGAAGCTCCCTAAGCCATTCAACCTCTATACCTGTTGTGTCCAAAGCACACAACTCTGCCTCAAAAGTAGGCCGAGCCAAGATGGTCTGTTTCACAGACCTCCAGGAGACTGCACCGCCTCCAAAGGTAAATACATACCCAGTCACACCGTTACTCCCGGAGTCCTCCATTTGACCTATCCAACTTGCATCACTACATCCTTCTAAGATAGGAGGATATTTACCATAATGCAGTCCAAGGAGTGCAGTACCCTTAAGGTACTTCAACACTAGATCCAATGCCTCCCAATGAGTACGGTCAGGACAGCTCGTATATCTACTTTACTTTGCGACCGTGAATGAAATACCAGGTCGAGCACAGTTCGCAAGATACATCAAGCTTCCTATAATTTGGGAATATCGTAGCTATGCTACAGGTACTCCACTCTTGTTCTTGCAGAGGGGTTTAGATGAATCATAAGGAGTGCATACATATTTATAGCTCCGATAGCCAAATTTTTCAAGAACCTTCTCAGTATAATGTGACTGAGACACAACTATCCCATTAGTAGATCTAATCAGTTTGAGCCCCAAAATCACATTTGCAACTCCTAAGTCCTTCATCTCAAACTTACTGCTCAAGAACCTCTTGGTTTCTTCCACAATCCTTATGTTTGATCCAAATATCAAAATATCATCTACATATAGGCATAAGACAACAAACATATCACCTTTAATCATAGAGTACACACATTTATCAGATTCATGAACAATAAAGCCATAAGACTGGATAGTCTTATCAAACTTGTCATGCCACTGTTTCGGTGCTTGTTTTAATCCATAAAGAGATTTTACAAGCTTACATACCTTTCTTTCATTACCACATGCTACGAATCCCTCAGGTTGGTCCATATAGATCTCCTCCTCAAGATCGCCATATAAAAAGGCAGTCTTCACATCCATTTGATGAATTGTGAGACCATGTATGGAGGCCAACGCATTGAGGCATCCGAATCGTAGTCATTCTAGTAACAGGAGAATAGGTATCAAAATAATCAATACCCTCTTTATGTTTGAAACCTTTGGCTACAAGTCTTGCCTTATATTTTTCTATGGATCCGTCTGGTCTAAGTTTTCTTCTGAATACTCATTTGCTTCCTATGGTGGAACACCCAGGAGGTAGATCGACCAATTCCCACGTGCCATTTGAAATGATCGAATCCATTTCAGATTTAATGGCATCCTTCCAATGTCTTGCTTCAGTAGAAGCCATGACATCCTTGTATGTGGGAGGATCACCCTCGATTTGGTAGGAGACAAAGTCGCTACCTAAATCCTTGGCAATCCTAGGTCTCTTACTTCATCTAGGTTCAACATCCTCCAACGATTCATTGGGTTCGGAAGAGGTAGCCCCCACATTTGACATCTTTTCTATTTGTTATGGAATAGAACTAGATGTTGAGGCAACGTCACTAGTCAGATTTTCAGGAATCCCTTTTTTCATTGGAAAAATATCCTCGAAAAACATAGCATCATGAAGTTCAACAATAGTATTAGTATCTATGCCTATGATCTCAGACCGAATTACTAAGAATCGATAGGCATAACTATTTTCCAGATACCCCAAGAAGACCACGTCAACTATTTTAGGTCCAAGCTTCTTTCTCTTGTGTTCTGGGACTAAGACCTTAGCCAGGCATCCCCAAACCTTGAGATATTTTAGGCTTGGCTTCCTATTTTTCCAAAGTTCAAATGGACTCTTATCTTTCTGCCTTAGGGGAACTCTATTCAGAATATGGCAGACCATATTCAAAGCTTCCCCCCACATGTAAGATGGTAGCCCATAACTTTGTAAAAATACATTGACCATATCAGTTAGGGTCCTATTTTTCGTTCTGCTATTCCATTGGACTGTGGTGAATATGGTGCAGTGACCTCATTAACTATGCCAAATAATTTGCATTGTTCATCAAATATCTTAGATGTGTATTCACCACCCCTATCTGACCTTAGACGTTTAATTACTTTTCCGACTTGTGTTTCTGCTTCATTCTTAAAAATAAGAAATTTTTCTAAGGCTTCATCCTTAGTTTTAAGCAGATAAACATAACAGTATCTACTGCTATCATCTATGAACGTGATAAAATATCTTTTGTTATCTCTAGTCATCATGCCACCAAACTCACAAATATCAGAATGCACTAAGTCTAGGATTTCAGTTTCCCTATTCACAGAATGAAAAGGCTTTCTAGGCAACTTAGCTTGAGCACACATTTCACATTTGGTGAGTTTGTCTATAGTATGATTAGGAATCATGTCAAATTTCATCATTCTTTTCATAGAATTAAAATTCACATGTCCTATCCTAGCATGCCATAAATCAGTAGATTCAATATTTGAAACAACATAAGTAAAAGAATCAAAACCAGAAATATTATTAACTGAACTATCAATGTCACATCTTATTCTAAATAAAAGATCATGATCAGCCAAATATCCTTTTCCAAAGAAAACACAATGTCTCAGAAAAACTACTTTATTACATTTAAAGTCTAACTGAAAATCCTCTCTAACTAATAAAGAACCAGACAAGACATTCTTCTTAATATCAGGAACGTGCAGCACCCTGTGCAAAGTCCAAACTCGTCCAGTTGAGAATCTCAGCTCGACTTGTCCAGATCCAAGCACCTTGGTTGCAGATCTGTTCTCCATCATTACTGTTCCACCGGCTGAAGCCTGATAAGATAAAAAGAAGGTCCTATCAGTACAAATGTGTACATTTGCACCAGTATCAACAAGCCACTCATTAGGCTCGTTTACTATATAGAGTTCAGGGTTCACTGAGACATACCCTTCACCGGACCCGCCTCCCTCAGTCAGCACAAGAGCCTGAGGAACGACATCCGCAGACTTCTGTTGGGTCTTTAGAGAAGGGCAATCCTTCTTCCAATGTCCAACCTGTCCACACTGCCAGCAAGGTTTGTTCTTTGATTTTTTCTGGATTTTTCCCTTAGCTTTCAGTTTCTTATTTTTCCCTTTAGCATTGTTTCCTTTTGAGGTTATCACATTAACCTTAGGGTTCGCGTCTACAGGCATCACAGGTTTTGTTTCCTATGCTCCTCTTCAATAGCTATCGAGGCTATCAAATCATCTAGAGAAATTTTCCCCTTCCTGTGCTTTAGGGACATCCCAAAATCTTCCCAGGACTTGGGAAATTTCTCAATGATAGACATAACTTGAAACTTTTCAGGAAGTTTCATTTCTGCCTCGGCTAACCGATGGAGCAATAACAAAAACTCGTGAGCCTGTTCCGAAACCGATTTGCCCTCAATCATCTGAAATTTCAGGAACTTGGATACTGAATATTTCTCAATACCCAGATCCTTCGTGTTGTATTACTTGTCCAAGATCCTCCCACAGATCCTTAGCGGTCTTGGTGGATGAGCCATAGACATCGAACAGAACGTTCGATAGTGCAGTAAGAATGCACCCATAACACAGACGGTCATGTTCGTTCCACGCATCCGCCATCTTAACCGTCTCAGGATCCGGATTTTGTTCAGATAACTTAGGGCACTCGGTTTCCAGAACCGAAATCAGGTCAATCGTGGTCAGCCAGATTTTCATGCGTTGTTGCCAACGCTCGCGCCGTGCCGTATCGCGCCACGCCACGCCCATGCCCGAGCCCGACCCGGCCCAGCCCGGCACGGCGCGCGCGCATGCGTGTGTGTGTTGTGGTCTAGAGTCCTCTCTAGTATGTTTCCAGACTAGTCTCAGGACTTCCCACATAAAAATCAAGTGCCAGTTTTGTCTCTCCATGATGTGGGACTAAACAGCACTCCACAGGGTTGAAACATTGAATTCCAGGAATTGAGATACATTAATACAACTTGATATTGACCATCAAATTGCATCAAACTATCCCAATACATATAATTCCAACAACGGCTTGAGTGCTGTCTCTTCACCGCTTGAGTTGTCTTCGCAAGAACGGCTACAATACACCACCATCTCTACCGTCATCACAACGAGGGAAACATCGCATCACAGCGAGCCTTCTCCATTTGTAAAAATACCTCCAATCGTGCAGGATGCATGTCCAGCATGCCACGACGATGGCAGCACCGCACCACCCTAACGACGGGGAGGTACTGGCAAAGGCGTCATATGGAGTCTAGAGGCAGGCCATGGAGATGGAGTCTTGGGCAGCAATGATGAGTGAATGGATGCGCAGAGGTGGGTCGGGACGAGGATGACAAAGCTGGGTTGAGTTAGGGTGTGACGGAGGCGGGGCTGGAATGCGTTGCGCAGTGGAGGTGGGTTCACAGCAGCGAGCCAACGAGAATTTCATGGCGGTGACTGGGATCTCCGCCCAGGTGGTGGGAGCTCCACTGCAGGCAGTTGTGAGCAGAGGGAATGATAAGGGTGGTATCTACGAGCCCTGCCCAAATTGGCAGAGGTGATCCTACAGTAGAGGGATTGAACCAGCATGCGAGTCTCATCTTTGAAGATTGCATGGCATATATAGTATTAATTCACAATCGAAATTACTCGCAAAATTTTTTTCCCCTCATTGTATGAAATTTGATCTGGTTAAAACTTGGCATATTAGTTTATTAATCATCGTACGAAAGGGATATTACTTAAAACCCCTAGAACTCACTCCTCATGAAATGATACAAATCATCATTTCAAATTAGAAGTTCTGAAGCAGAAAAAACCATGAAATGCCATCATTCAAATTATCTTACAAACAGAGATACACACTAAAACCACAAACTCTAATGGTTGACTTCTTCGTAAACATTTCCTTTTTCTTTTTTCAAGTTCTCTTCTTAGTATTCCATATAAGTGGATACATCCCACGGTAATATTCCGGGTTCTTTACCTGAGGTGCTACAATCTCTCCAAAGAAAGAAAACAAAACTTACCGGGATCTAGCATTTGCGAATGAACCGCATATTTCCAGTTTTATTGAGATAGTTGATGTTACACAACATTAATTTTAGTTTAGATATCTAGGAAGCATTAGCTTATTCTAAAGGATATGCATGAGAGCTATAGTTTGTCACCCTTGAAGTGCACATGATATAATAAACACATAAGTCAACACGCAGTTAAATATGAGTTGACAACAAGGGATGCACTACAGCGAGGCGCCATGAGGTGGCAGTAGAGAGGAAGTGGAGATGTAGAAGAGTATCCTGTCGAAGATGAGGGTGAAGAAAAAGATCAACAAGATAAGGTAGAGTTCCATATTCCCCACCGTCGATGGTCACTTTATAGGGCGAACCATCATAGTGATTCAGTTACTCTTGTGTGGAGGATTCTTGCTGGAGTGTGAATGAAGGGCGAGATCACTCCATTTAGGAGGGGAGGAAGTCAACATGTAATCGCGAAATCTTCAAGTCACTACATTCGATTTGGGTGATATGTGAGTTGTTAAGAATGTCGTTGTATTGTAGTCACAAAAGTTTCCATTATATATCTCTCTAATATTGGACAATAACATTGGTTGCATAAATCCTAAACTTTAAAGAAAACTAAGTAATTGTATAATTAATTTCATATCTAAAATCCATTTATGATTCATTTGGATTGGAATTATTTTTATTTATCACAAAAAGGTTTTTGTACGCTCCTTATATGCTATCAGGGAACACTCAATTCCTTCTTGCATACTTTCCGATCCAATGGAGCATCTCAAAGTGTTATCTACATTGGTCTCTACTAACTACTGATATCACAATACTAAAAATATAGGTATCACTTCACTACAAAAAAATATTCACATTTGTCATGCATATCTAATTTATTACATAATATAAACATACCTATGGATTCTAAAATAGGAATACAATAGCAGATTCTTAGAATGTCAAATAAAAATATGAATTAGTTAGCTTCCTATTGATTTATTTGTATGATAGAAATTTAAAGTTTAAAATATCATGATTGTTATAATATGCATTATTATAAATTATCGATTATCAGCTGATACATTTCATATCTAGAGATATCCATGGAGAATATATCCTAACCCTATCGATATGCTAATTTCTTTCTGCTAAAAATTTCATGCATGCATGTTATGACATACATCTAATATTTGTAATCAGTGCAAATTTATTGAATAATATACTTAATAATGCAATTTTTTAACATTCAAAGTAACGCATTCTTAAGAGTATAAAGATATTATTTACCAAATAATATCTTCAACATTGCATTTTCGTCAACTTCCTTCTCACCTAAACGATAATACTACTATCGATGCCACTCAGCCTTTTATAGGTCTATTGTTTTTGTTTCCCATCATGAGAAAACTTTTCCGTTTGACCTAACACTGTGATATTTTAGTAGTAGCTACTATAGAAACATGACAAACATATTTGATCGATAGTATTAAAAAAACTTAGTTTATAATTAACTTAAAAAGTCACATTTTGCAAATGTGCCTTTTCTTTTAATTTATCATTAAAAATTGTGTAAATTACAAAAAAAAGACCCCGACTATATCTCAACACCCAATTAGGGGTCTCGATTTTCAATTGTAGCAAAGAGGGGCTTGATATTATGTTGTTGTCTTAAATACATGCTTTCATAAGCATCAACGACTCATATGATGATGTTAAACCCTTAAGTTGAAAGTTCATGTCCATATTTGTTACAAATGAAAATTGAGGCTATCAAGTGTGAATCGAGGTATAGTTCGACTATTTTTTTGTAACTTACCCTTAAAAATTCTGCCAACATAATTTTTTATGGGTTTTTATCAGTTGTGCTCCTCTTAGATATTGCAATATAAGTTATACCCCTTCTTTTTTGGAATATCAGTTGTGCCCCTACCTTCACGTAAAATTCATAATTCCGCCCTTATGTTAAGGTAAAGTAAGGGCATAACTGATATTACAAAAGAACAGAACTGTGATTTTTGCAAGAAGGAAGCGTACAATTGATATTCCAAAAAGTGAGAGGTATAACTGTTATCGCAATATCTCAGAGGGCCACGACCGATAAAAATCCATTTTTTATACCCGTGCAACGCACGGGTCAATCTCTAGTTCACATTAAAGAAGGGAGTTGATTTGACAGACGAGGATACCAGAAAAGCAATTCTCCATCCCATATGTGTGCATACATGATGTATAAATATGAGAAAATGATGCAACACCAATAAATTATATGGAGTTGTAGGATATTTATTCTCTTAATTCATGACTTTTCTATAGTTTTCAACTCCATATAATTAAAAAAGTAACATAAGTTTAAAAAAACCACATGGGTCATGCTCGTCCCTCTTCCCATGTGACACTATGGTTGTTCCTCTCCAGAGGATAGTGTGGCTACACAACTTCCAGCTTCTCCTTCATACACAAGAAATAAAAGCAGACATACCCCTTGATAACCAAGGGAAATCCGAAAGTCGTACAGTTTCACAAGGCGAAACCGTAGTCGGTGTGTTGATCACTTGAAAGTACTTGCTCAATCAGAAAATAACCACAGAATGCATAGCAAGTAAGTACGTAGAGGTCGAACCACAGAGAGCAATATGGGTAGCCTATGATTATTTATGTACAACGTGTTTGTATATAACCATGTCATTTATCCCGTATATATATATATATGTGGGCTTTTAATTTAATTTAATTTTTTATCTCTTTTGGTTTTATATTTTTTGCATTTTATTTTTAATTTTATAATTTTATATTTTCTTTTTAGATGTTTTTGTATCCCTTTTTTATTAATATGTATACTATATATATGTATAAGTCTATATAAGCCATATATGATATTATACCTATAAATATTAGTAATAAAATACATAAAATGCAAAAATGCATTGGTTTTAGGTTTTATATATTTTTATAATGTTTTTGTATTTTTTTTCTGGAATTTTTGTTATTTTTATGTATTTTTAAAGTAAAAAAAATCATGGATTAAATAAATATATGAAATTGATTTGAATTTTAAAAATAGAAAATAAAGTCCAAAATTACTAAAATCAATTTTAATACATATATAATTATATAAAGGAAATTATAAAATAGAAAACGTATTTTTAGATTTTTTTAAATGATTTTATAAATTTTTATGAAGGTTTTTTCAATTTTTAGGCTTTTTCTTTTTCTATTTTGAGTGGTATTTAGTCATAGTTAGAATATAATAAAATAGATAATATACGATTTTTTTTCATTTTAAAGATATTTGTATATTTTTTATTATTTTATAAGTTAGACAGAATAAACTGAGCTCCTTTTGGTTTTTAATAAATGGTAGAAATGCCCAAAAATGTGAAATAAATACATGGCGTGAAAGTCATGCTACCATACATCCAACCCTATTTATGCACAATTTTAGGAGTTAGGGTGTTATTTTTAATAAATGAAATCCAAGCACCAAAAATAGATAAGCTAGTAGGGTTATATTTACAATTAAAATAAATATTGACGTCTCAGATGCAATTTTACCAAAATATACGACGCATTTTTATTTTATTATATTACTTCATGATTACAAAAATTTGTCAGGGCATACATGAAATTTTCCAAGCTCACGTGGGACTACACATGAGCTGAGCTGGACTAGACCAAACTGTAATTAAAAGAAGTACGGATCCTTTATGCAAAATGTCCAAATTATTTTAAACAGCGGAATTTATTTACAACACTAAATAGTAAATACAAAAAGAGGTGGGCAAAGGTGTAATTTACCCCTTTAGGCATGCGATCGAACAGTTCCCCTTCCTTCACTAATTCGCGTGATGACGCGAGGGGCGACGATGATGCTTCAACGATGAATGGCCTGGATTAGATCTGCGGGGATGATGTGATGGTGAAGACAGTGCCCGATCCAACAGTTCAGGTGATAATTGGGCTCTTGTTCTTGATCCAGCAGTGGGGAGAGGATGAGGAGGAACAGGGAAGAACTTGCGGTGGTGCGAGCTTTCTCCAACCCAATCACCCTCCTCCGCTGCTCTTTATTGCTCCACAAGGGTCCAAAAGGTTCCTACGGTGATTCTCTATCGATTGGGAGTATCATAAGGAACGGAGGGTCACCGGAGCGCCACCACGGGGTCGATGTAGAGATGGTGCTCTAGGTACATCTGGCAAGTGGCAAAGTCACCTCCAGGTTCCTTGTTGCGCGTTGAACCTACACCAGACAAAGCTAAGGACGAGGGCAATTTGCCTCATCCTGTTAGAAGGAGAAATAGACGAAAGATGGACTCCCTCCAGCGAACGACGGAGGATGAGGGAGCGATTGCTCGATCCAAGCGGGATTGAGGTGAGTGAAGATGCACACTACATGCGGGTGGCACAAAGGGGACGGTCAAGGACCGTCCTCTTTGTCGCTATAACCGTCCCTTCTGCTCATCGAGGACGGTCCCACAACCGTCCCTTCTGCCGCCGTCTCATTTACTTAGATGGGACGGTTCTGACAAACGTCGCTTCTAATTAACCATTGGAGACGGTCGAAACCGTCCCCTTGAGGATTAACACTGGGGACGGTTACAACCGTCCCTAATACCACAACTAGTCGCGACGGTTATAACCGTCCCCATCTTTGAAGCATGAGGGACGGTTGTAACCGTCCCTAATGGTTAGCAACCATTCAGCGACGGGTACAGAAGCCTATTAGCGACGGTTTCAACCGTCCCCTTAGGTCCCTCTGGCCGCAAAAATAGGACAGAGGGTGTTTAACATTCTGAAGGGACGGATTGAACCGTCCCCCTTGATTTGCAGAGGGGATGGTTATGACGGTTATAACTGTTCCCTCTGTGTCATAGAGTAAAGGGGACGTCTACAGAACCCTATTAGTGACGGTTTCAACCGTCCCCTTAGGTCCCTCTGGCCGTAAAAATGGGACAGAAGGTGTTTAACTTTCTGAAGGGACGGATTGAACCGTCCCCCTTGATTTGCAGAGGGGACGGTTATAACCGTCCCCTCTGTGTCATAGAGTAAAGGGGACGACCACAGAAGCCTATTAGCGACGGTTTCAACCGCCCCCTTAGGTCCCTCTGGCCGCAAAAATGGGATAGAAGGTGTTTAACTTTCTGAAGGGACGGATTGAACCGTCCCCCTTGATTTGCAGAGGGGACGGTTATAACCGTCTACTCTGTGTCATAGAGTAAAGGGGACGGCCACAGAAGCCTATTAGCGACGGTTTCAACCGTCCCCTTAGGTCCCTCTGGCCGCAAAAATGGGACAGAAGGTGTTTACCATTCTGAAGGGACGGATTGAACCGTCCCCCTTGATTTGCATAGGGGACGGTTATAGCTGTCCCCTCTGTGTCATAGAGTAAAGGGGACGTCCACAGGAGCGTATATGAGACGGTTGTAACCGTCCCCATTAATCTCTAAAATGCAAAATTGCGTCCCGTGAGCTATCCTAAACAGGGGGGACGTTTCTGTAGCTCATTTGGGGACGGTTATGACCGTCCCCAATGACCCCTGCCTGGAAAAAAAATACTAGCTTCATTGTGTTTTGTTCACGCTCCCTCTGTGAAAGATGCAAATTGAACATCACAATCCACATAATCAAAATGAAAGATGCAAATACGACACTTTATAACTATAAAGAAATTATTTATCAATTCAACATAGTCTTAATACTAATAGAAATATTACAATAAAATGTCCAGGAAATTAAAAACTAAAATTGCTACAAGCATTGTTATCTAATCGGATCCTTGACTCTCGTCGCTCTCCTCCTCACTCTCCTCCTCACTCTCCTCATCGTTGCCGAGATGTGTTGGTTGTACAGGTGGCGTGACTTGACTTTGAAGACGGCTTATAACAGACATGACATTCGCCATTTCTGCACGCATCTTCGCCATCTCTTCGTCTTGTGCAGACATCTTTGCCTTTACCTCCCGCAGCTCCCTCTCCATCTCTCTTTCTCTCTGGCTCCCTTGCGAGGATGAGTGCGACCCACTTGCACCACCCATTCCGTACCATGTACGGATCGTTTCTCCACGTCCTCCGCAACGGATGCGTCCACTATGTTCCGGACCAGTGGCTTGACGGAATGCATCATCAGCTGACAACGGGGGAGTACTCGTCCCCGTGCTGTCTAGCGAGGAGGTGGTAGAGAGCCTAATCATTTCTTCCTGCATATATAAATATTATAAATATTGTCAATATATGTAATAACTTAAGTCATTATATAAAGTAAAAGTAAATCTTACTTACATGAATTGGTGCATAGGCGTCATCAACCCACTGCACTTCTCCACCTAAATCCTGACTCTTTGACCCAGCAAAAACCTCTACGCGGGTCATTTCTCATTCGTTATCCCTCAACTAAAAGACACATTAAAGAAGGTTTTAAAATCAATTCTGCAACACATTGTCATCCTAAAGAAGGTTTTAAAATACATTAAATACTTACAAAGTCATCCTTCAACTGGTTAGTGTTCTTCCTTCCCATCTTATGGGTGGACCAGAAGCTTTTGGATCAATTCGCTATATTTTTTGTAGAAATCGACTGTAATTAAACAACGTTATTACAAGCATAAAACAAGTAAAAAGTAAACATTGTACGTACCGCGAATTCCTCACTGAACCAAAAATTAATCAACGTCCTCCATTGTTCTGGTGTAACACCAGGTGGGACGTTTTGTACAAGCTGCTCATATGGAATCTGGGGGTTGTAATACTAATGAATGGAAAAATAAATATCGTTAATCTTAATTCTTCCGAATTAAAATAAAAAAAATCTTCGTACCTTCGCCTTTATGCGTCCCTTGTATCGACGCAACATCTCAGCAGCATGGGAGAGAATCTGGGAATCGACATGGGCATTTCGTTCCATGAAAAGACAGCCTTATACAACAAAAATAAAAAATATTAGTATAAAAACCTAATAAAAAACGATGGATGCATTTCATCAAATTTGCTCCACTCCTCTGTATCTGATGGATGTCTCATAACACCGGTTACATCTTTCTTTTTGATATTACTGTGCCATATCATCATTTTAGCTGTTCTTTCGTAAGAATATAATCGCTGTAATCGGGGAATAAAAGGAAAGAACCGTAAAATCTTCTCCGGTTTTTTCCTCTTCGAATCATTATCAATATTCTTATATCTGCTACTTTTGCAGTCAGGACATGTATCTAAGTTTGAATAATCCTTTCAATATAAAATGCAGTCATTCGGACATACGTCAATTTTTTCGTAGTTCAGTCCAAGTGCACGATATCTAGACTTAGCGTCCTTCCAGTCCTTTGGAAAGTTTTCTGCATTATTTAATAATGTCCTAATCAACTGTAAGACATCTGTCATCGTAACCGTTGTACACCGATTCTTCACTTTTATCTTAAACATCTACAGAAGAAAACGTAATCGAGACATTTTGTCTTCTGAGCATAATGGCTTCTCTGCATCTTGTATTTTTTCAAGTAACGTATCCGGAAGCGAATCCATCAATTCATTGGTGTCGTGTCCTCGAATGTTATCTACCGTCTCAAATATAGCATCACGATCTTGTGTTTCAGAGACATCTCTTTCAGTATCACCGTGGATATTACTATCTTCTTCTAAATTAACTCCTTCACCATGATATGTCCAATTTGTATAATATAGCCAAAACCCATTTAATATCAAATGCTCGTAAACTATGGCTCGATTTTGGGTCAAAGTATTTTTGCATCTTATGCAAGGACAATGCATCTTATCTCCTTCACCTCCTACAATATGATAGTGCGATTCATATCGAAAAGCCCAGTCTAAGAATCCGATAACTCCTTTATTATATGTCCGATAGTCATCGAATCTTTTGTTCATCCAACTTTTGTCCATTGCCTAAAGGTTAGATCCAAAGTTAATTTCAAAAATGTGTAGTAATTCTCAAAGTTGTATATAGGTTATATTTTTTTGATCCTCTAAACTAAACTATTAAGCAACTATTTAAGCATTAGAAACTATGTATGCATATATGATTAAACTTTACAACATCTACTTTACAATCATAAAGCAACTAATTTGGGAGAATTAATTAAGCACCTCTACTTTACAACCTCTACTTTATAATCATAAGCATTCATATATGATTATACAAACTATATGTTTTTGATCTAACTATGTATATACAACTTCTACTTTACAAAAATTAAACAATACTTTTAAAAATCTATACATCCAAATAAGATTATGAAATTAAAGCAAGCATAATATATTAATAAATTACCAAAAACTTAAAAAAAACTTACATCCAAAGGGAGCGGAGGCGGAGGAGGAGGGCAAGGGAGCGGAGGTGGATGGCGGAGGAGGAGGGCAAGGGGTGAGAGGGCGGACGCCGTAGGGTGGAGGAGGAGGCCGGAGGGCGGAGGAGGAGGCCGGAGGGCGGAGGAGGCGCTATGAGGGCGGATGTCGGAGGGTGGAGGAGGAGGGTGGAGGAGGAGGCCGGAGGGTAGAGGAGGAGGCCGGAGGGCGGAGGAGGAGGCTGGAGGGCGGACGCTGGAGGGTGGAGGAGGAGGCTGGAGGGCAAGGGGCGAGAGGGCAGACGCTATGGGTCGATTGGAGGAATGAGGGAGATGGGTTCGCCGGAGATGGGTATATTACCATCGGGGACGGTCGTTCAACCGTCCCTTTTAATAATAATCAGGGACGGTTATAAGTGGACCGTCCCCTCTGGTTGGTTTTAGGGACGGTTACTAAACCGTCCCCGATTATTATTATAAAGGACGGTTGTAACCGTCCCTTATAATAATAATCGGAGACGGTTGCAAGTTAACCGTCCCGTATGGTTGCAGAAATTTTTCCCAGCGCACCAATTACGGTAGTTTTAGGGACGGTTATGCAACCGTCCCATCAAATTAATTATATGGGACTGTTGTAACCGTCCCCTTTAGTTTCTTTATAAGCGACGGCCACAGTGAAGTAACGGGGATGGTTATGACCGTCCCCTAAATGCCTGGGCCGGGGACGGTCATCTAACCATCCCTAAATGTCATTTTAAAGGCGACGGTCATAGTTGACCGTCGCTAAAACTATACAGAGGGGACGGTCAGCAAACAACCATCCCCTGAAATAGTATAGGGGACGGTTGCTAAGTGACCGTCCCCAATAACCGTCCCCAAAGGCCGTCCAGTTTGTAGTGGCAAGGAGCGATCAGAAGGCATTGAGGAACAAAATGAGGGTGAGAGGCGTAGCGGATAACTGGCGAGGCACGGTGAACACGTTCCCGGAGCTGAGCTCCGGCGAACTACGAATTGGGAAATGTAGGCTAGAACACTAGGCTAATAACTAAAGATGCCCATCATAAAGGAAACACCATAAAATTCCACAAAATTTGACTTAAGTATAAAAATCCCAGTTCTAACTCCTAAAACTAATTTAAAAGTTGATCTACTAAAAAATCGAGTTGGCGTAAATAACCTAAGAAAAACAAAACAATATTGATCAGTAAAAATATAGAAAATGTCAAGAAAATTAGAGGTGTCTGTGACATGCATGCATATTTAATGATGACAATATCTTTATTATATTAGCTTATATTTCAAATATGTAGCAAGCTAAGGATTTTAACGCAAAAAAAATAGACGAAAGATCGACTCCCTCCAATGAACGGCGGAGGATGAGGGAGCGATTGCTCGATACAAGCGGGATTGAGGTGAGTGAAGATGCAACGAGCGATCAGAAGGCATTGAGGAACAAAATGAGGGTGAGAGGCGTAGCGGATAACTGGAGAGGCACGGTGAACGCGTTCAGTGGAGCTGAGCTCCGGCGAACTACGAATTGGGAAATGTAGGCTAGAACGCTAGGCTAATAACTAAACTAACAGCAGAATTCAAATACATAAACTAAAAGCTACCTAAAAATGGGAAAAAATGCAGCTCTTACCTACCGATGAACAGGGAACAGAGGTGGCCGGCGACGGCCGCTTGGGTGCACCTCCATCCTCCAGGAGCGAATCCAGCGGCAAAGATGCTCCTCCTGTCACGAGGAAGCTTCCACGATCCAAGAACTCGGCCCCTAGACTCAAAATGGTGACAAAAAAAGATGGAGGTCCGAGGGGGTTATTTATAAAAAAAGCACGGGCACCCTTATTGAGGGGTAGAATGGGGAGAATCGAGATTATGTACAAACGATCTGGAAGGTCGGCGTAGATCCTAGAGGATCAATGATGAATTTTCTTGAAGAAAGAAAACGTGATGGATCGATGTATCGAGCAGGAAAAGGGAAGAAAACAGGGAAGAGATAGCTCTGACTAGTCAGAGCGACTGGAGGGCAAGTTGACCAGGGGTCACCGGTTGGACGGCTCTAATTGGTCCACGGAAGCCCGCTAGAAGACAAAATTGCTAGTTTATTCGAAAATAAATAATTAAAAATAGTATTTGATTTGATTAATTTTTTATTATAAAGTAAAAAATATTTATTATTTTATTTAGTATTTTATTAGAATTTTTATTTATTTTTTGGTGTTATTTATAAATAGTTAATTATTAGGGGTGTATTTATAGGTATATTCATCTATGTTTTGTATATTTTTAATTTTATTTTGTATATTTTATTTTCTTATTTTATTTTCCCTTATTTATATATTTATGAATTATTTTTATGTACACAAATACATTTTTATGATATATTTTGTACACTTAAATAAATGGGTTTTTATCCGTTGTTCCCCTCTAAGATATTGCAATTTTAGTTATGCCCTCCCTTTTTTGAAATATCAGTTGTGCCCATACCTTCTTGCAAAATTCACAGTTCTGTCCTTTTGTAATATCAGTTATGCTCCTACTTTACCTTAACAAAACGACAGAACTTTGAATTTTGCAAGAAGGTAGTGGCACAACTGATATTTCAAAAAATAGAGGGGCATAACTGAAATTGCAATATCTCAGAGGGGCACAACTGATAAAAACCCTAAATAAATAAGGTTATGCATTATGTACGTATACAATCCCAAACGGAACATAACATAGGGTTATGTCATGTAAGAGTTAAGCATTACTCTGGGTTTCTCATGTAATTCGCGATTATGCAGGGTTATGAATGTTACTGCGAAATTACTCAGGGTTATGGGTGTAAAAATCCCTTATTGTTTTTACAAATAGATATTTTTATAATTTTGTAAACATTATTTGTAACACATTTACATATTAAGTAAATCCCCTAAAGATCCCTTTCAAAAAAAATCAAAAAAATGAGGGAACAAGAGGTGGGTGTAGGAAAGTTACCTACACATGGGTGTAGGCTCCCCAATCCCAAAAGAGAAAAGGGATCCTACACCCATGTGTAGGTAACTTTCCTACACCCACCTCTTTTTTCTTCAATTTTTTTATTTTTTTTAATTAATTTCTTGGAGAATTTAGATCACAATATATCACCATGTCGTCATTCAAATTTGAACTTATTTCGAGACTTCTAACTTATCCATCATGATAGTCAAATTTTAACGGTCTCAGATTTGCTGAAATCGGCCCCTTCCGATGGAGCTGTTAGAAATGTCTGTTTTACAAGAAATTTGAAACACTTATTCCATTTAATATTTTAAGTAAATCCCCTAAAGATCCCTTTCAAAAAAAATCAAAAAAATGAGGGAACAAGAGGTGGGTGTAGGAAAGTTACCTACATATGGGTGTAGGCTCCCCAATCCCAAAAGAGAAAAGGGATCCTACACCCATATGTAGGTAACTTTCCTACACCCACCTCTTTTTTCTTCAATTTTTTTATTTTTTTTGAATTAATTTCTTGGAGAATTTAGATCACAATATATCACCATGTCGTCATTCAAATTTGAACTTATTTCGAGACTTCTAACTTATCCATCATGATAGTCAAATTTTAACGGTCTCATATTTGCTGAAATCGGCCCCTTCCGATGGAGCTGTTAGAAATGTCTGTTTTACAAGAAATTTGAAACACTTATTCCATTTAATATTTTAAGTAAATCCCCTAAAGATCCCTTTCAAAAAAAATCAAAAAAATGAGGGAACAAGAGGTGGGTGTAGGAAAGTTACCTACACATGGGTGTAGGCTCCCCAATCCCAAAAGAGAAAAGGGATCCTACACCCATGTGTAGGTAACTTTCCTACACCCACCTCTTTTTTCTTCAATTTTTTTATTTTTTTTGAATTAATTTCTTGGAGAATTTAGATCACAATATATCACCATGTCGTCATTCAAATTTGAACTTATTTCGAGACTTCTAACTTATCCATCATGATAGTCAAATTTTAACGGTCTCAGATTTGCTGAAATCGGCCCCTTCCGATGGAGCTGTTAGAAATGTCTGTTTTACAAGAAATTTGAAACACTTATTCCATTTAATATTTTAAGTAACCTTTCAAAAAAAATCAAAAAAATGAGGGAACAAGAGGTGGGTGTAGGAAAGTTACCTACACATGGGTGTAGGCTCCCCAATCCCAAAAGAGAAAAGGGATCCTACACCCATGTGTAGGTAACTTTCCTACACCCACCTCTTTTTTCTTCAATTTTTTTTATTTTTTTTGAATTAATTTCTTGGAGAATTTAGATCACAATATATCACCATGTTGTCATTCAAATTTGAACTTATTTCAAGACTTCTAACTTATCCATCATGATAGTCAAATTTTAACGGTCTCAGATTTGCTGAAATCGGCCCCTTCCGATGGAGCTGTTAGAAATGTCTGTTTTACAAGAAATTTGAAACACTTATTCCATTTAATATTTTAAGTAAATCCCCTAAAGATCCCTTTCAAAAAAAATCAAAAAAATGAGGGAACAAGAGGTGGGTGTAGGAAAGTTACCTACACATGGGTGTAGGCTCCCCAATCCCTATGTAAAATACCTATACTATTACTTGTAAATAAACAAAAGAGAAATCATTCTTCATTCTTTATTCATTTATATTTGCTAAGCTTATAAATATCACTTATATTCTACTAAAAATATAAATATAAAATAAAACCATAAAAGAAACATTGAAATAAGTCAGCACCTTGCACCGTCGCAGCCATCCACAGCAGTGAGGGAGCCCCATCTTGGCCGTGTTCCATCGTATCATAAATGGAAAAGAGGCGAAGACCATCTCCCTCTGCCTGAAGCTCATTTGCGGTCGACTTCCAGAACATACTCTAGAGTAGAACCCATCTGGACAGCAGCTGTGGACAGTCGTGAGCCACCTTCCTCCACCTTCCTCTCCTAGTATCCTCGCATGTGTGCCCCCTCCTAATCCCCTGCTCGAATCCCCACCCTAGCAGCAACACTCCCCTGTTCGAGTCCCTACCACAGCAGCACCGCCAAGCCCCCCCCATCCCCCACTCGACGACCCAAGTTTTTGCCTCTGCTCGAAGCCCCATAGCCCACTACTCCCCTGACCCGAAGCAAGATGGAGGTTGAAGGGAAGGGGAGGGGTTTTTTTTGTTTGTTTCCTGACCTTTTGGATTGAGGATGAGTTAGATTAACTCATTCATATGGTTGAGTTAAGGTATTAAACTAATGGAGGGGTATGAGTGTGAGATGGAATGACTATCCATGGTTTCTCATGTAATTCACGATTATGCAGGGTTATGAATGTTATCGTGAAATTCATCAGGATTATGGGTGTAAAAATCCTAAATAATAAAGAATGGATAAAATGATTATTTTATTCGAGTATATGGTACAATGAGGGTCTAAAACCTAACTTTCACACCTTACTCTAAAAAATATAAACCACGTTCATTAAATGGCCTATTAAAAGTTATATACAATTAGAGATGATTTTGATACATTTTAAGTTTTTATTGGGAAGATATGGGTCTGTGAAATTGGAATTTTGGCCTTTTATTTTATGTATAAAAGGTACACTGTGTATTATTTTTATACGAACTCAATTTTGTTTTTTTATTCACATTATTACCTACAATGTGTACAATAAATACTAAGGAATAAAATAGGAGTTCGAATTTTGTTATTGTGTATGACTTCGAGTAGGGGCCAACTCGACTTGTTCGACTTGATAGAAAACTGTATGACGATCCATTCTAAGAGAATTAAACTCAACATTTAGCCAGTCCTAAGGATTGGTTATAAAAATAACTAGCTTCTTTGGTTGATGGATTCTCCGTAGAGATTCAGGGGAGGAAATGGTTAATCTCTTTAATTCACAATTGCATAGACGATCATGTTCTAAGTATTTACTATGGTTGTGATAATTTTTAAGGTTTTATCATCAAGAATACAACTTTAATATATAAGAGAGACATATGAACCCAGTTGTCAATATCTATTGCAGGAATAGTTGAGTTTATCTTGATATAATGGAACTGCATAGTGGGATATCTCTAACAGAGTAAATGGTTGCATCATTTTTACATCATCCATTATTTCTCTATCTATAGTACACATCACTTCCTTATCTCTTAAGAAGAAGAGATAAACCTCTTTATGCCTGAACCACTCCTCATTTGTCTATGGATTCTCATCTTCTAAAAAATATGCATGTAGAGAATCATGGTCATGATGAAATAGTGTTAGCTCAGGTTCCTTGGTCGAAATCCCTTGCCTAAGAAAGGAGAAGCTCTATTTGGGAACTCTAGCCTCTATGGTATTCTAAATGACATCTTTCATATGTTCTTTTCTAGATCCATCTATGTTATCTCGTTCTCTTCCTCTTGACAAACTTTGTTTCTATGTACAAGAATAATCGCATCATGGACTCCATCCTCTCAGTGTTGGACAGAGATATCAGTCTATTACACAGTTATAATTTAAGTCAGAATTCTAGCTTAAGTATGTGTATCTTCCTATACTTGATATGCTAATTAGGGCTTCGTCCTATTCATATGCTTAATTGTTATCATGCCAATATAATGATCTTAGATTTGATATCATTTCTCTAGAACCCCCAACACAAGCATATTAGAATATCATCATGGTGTCCCCCATGGTCCTTACCCTAGATTGTTTGTCAATTAAGAAAAGCATGTTACAACACGCTAATAGAAATGAACTAAAGTAGCGTTCTCCAAAAATATTATACATACGTAAATGAAGCTCTATTATCACATCAACCTTATGTAACAAAAAAATATCCATCCTTCTTATTTGTTTTCCTTTTCCTAATTTTATTCTTTTATTTTAATATAAATATGTGTTAGTTCTACGTTATAAACAAATGATGTTAGTTATTAAAAAGATGGAAATCAATGATTATCTACATGTACTTTATCATGGATTTTAATCAAAATGAAACGATAAAGGAGATGAATTATGAATTCATAAATGATTAAATAAAAAAGTTAGCTTTACACTTTTGTTTATAATTTAATTATAACTATTGGACACTTTTCAAATGGCTTGAATTCAATATAGGTGATTAGAGTCCTCATGTTACCGCCATATACCTAAGACAGACAACTTTGTAGAATCATGATATGGCAATAATCATAGACAATCAACAGGAACGTCCTTATGTAATACTTGGCATGCTAGATTGGGTTAGAATATAGACTAGAGTATATTCTTGTCTCATACCTCAATCTCATGCTTTCCCAACATGCTCGTATATACATGATTGCGCGCGCGCGCACACACACACATATATATATAGGTACCTCATGACATGTATCTCACACATTAATGTACTTTTGTATGAAGCTCATGTTAAAGTAGAAATCGATCCGAGTTCAAGGGTAACAGAATACCTGATGCCATTGCTTTGATGGTTGATGTTGACGTAGATCAATCCGTCAACGGAGCCCTGGATCTTCCTCACGAACGTATGCCTCTCGCGCTCTCTCTTGTCGATGGAAAACAATAGAGAAGAGAACATTCGCCGTTTGGGGACCCTTGGCCATATTATATTTGGCTAGACAACCAAAATGGTTGCCCATTCACCTTCCTCTTTTGTCCATCATAAAGAGATATTATTCTCTAATTAATCGGCAATCAAAGGTGCACTAATGGTAATTGTTAATGTCCATATCAATGGGATTTTCAAATCCCAACAATCTCCCACTGGACATTGATAATGACCATGTAATGTGCTTACTGTATGAGCTCAGAATTATTGCCACCAATTCGAGATATAACTGAACAATCTTGTCCATTCGTTATGATAACATGAGATCAAGGAGGTATTCATCGTATTGAGCACGATTAAACCCATCAATGGTCATCAATATTAACACAACCAAATGACATATATCAATTCCAAATAAATGAATAAATTTAGATCTATATCCAAAGTTGCATAATGAATGGTCTGTTTTCTTAATAGAGACCCTTTAGTGAGAGAACATGGAATCAACATCAAATGCTTTATTCTGCGCAGAAATTTATTGAACTTCAAATGTTTCAAAACTATAAAGGGTCGAGCAAAACAATACAAACTCCTAATAGAAGTGGATATCTTTATTTGATACAACACTCATACGAATCATATGCTCATGAAATATGTTGGGTGTCACTGCTTTGGTTAGCGGATCCTCCACCATGGAATTTGTCCCAATATGCTCTATGGAAATTTGTCCACTTTGTACTCTCTCTTTCACAACCAAAAACTTTATGTCAATATGCTTTGACTTGGTTGAGCTTCTGTTGCTGTTGGAATAAAGCACTGTCGAATTATTGTCACAAAATAACTGTAATGGTTTCTGGATGCTGCATACAATGCGCACCCCATTGACAAAATTCTTTAGCCATATTCCATGATTCGATGCCTCATAACATGCTATGAATTCAGCCGTCATAGTGGAGGATGCTACAATTGTTTGTTTACCACTCCTCCATGATATGGCTCCTCCAGCCATTAGGAATACATAGCCCGAAGTGGATCTTCTGCTATCTTGACATCCAGCATAATCAGAGTCAGAATAACCAATGATCTCCAGTTCATCCGACCTTTGATATGTAAGTCTGTAGTCTTTTGTTCTCTGAAGATATCTCATGACACGTTTGGCAGCCCTCCAATGATCCATGCCTGGATTCGTTATGTATCTACCTAGCATGCCCACAATAAATGCCAGATCCGGACGTGTGCACACTTGTGCATACATAAGACTCCCAATTGCAGATGCATAAGGGATCTTACCCATTTCTTGAATTTCAAGGTTATTCTTAGGGCATTGATTGAGACTGAATTTGTCTCCTTTAGCAACTGGGGTATCAATTGGTTTGCAAAGCTGCATACCAAATCTTTGAAGCACCTTATGGATGTAGTTCTCTTGTGACAATCCAAGTACACCTTGAATTCGATCTCGGTGTATCTGGATTCCTAATACAAAAGAAGCATCTCCAAGATCTTTCATTTCAAAATTATTTGAAAGAAATTTCTTTGTTTCATGCAACAAATTCAGATCATTACTAGCAAGCAGTATGTCACCCACATACAAAACCAAGAAAATGTGTTTACTCCCGCAAAACTTGTGATATACACAATCATCCACTGGATTAGTCTCAAAACCAAATGAGATAATTACCTGATGGAATTTGTGATACCATTGACGAGATGCTTGCTTGAGTCCATAAATGGATTTCTTTAATTTACAAACCATATTCTTTGCATCTCCCTGAACAAAGTTTTCCGATTGAACCATATAGATCACCTCCTCAACGTCTCCATTGAGAAAGGTGGTCTTAACATCCATCTGATGAAGCTCAAGATCAAAGTGCGCAACTAATGCCATGATAATTCTAAAGGAATCCTTACTAGAAACAGGAGAAAATATTTCCTTGTAATCAATTCCATCTCTTTGAGTAAATCCTTTAGCTACAAGATGTGCCTTAAACCTTTCAACATTACCATTTGAACCCCTTTTGATTTTAAATATCCATTTACAACCAATGGGTTTCGCACCTTCTGGCAATGGTACAAGGTCCCAAACTTGATTGTCTTGCATTGATTTGTATTCCTCATTCATGGCTTCGATCCATTTTGCAGAGTTAGAACCTTTCATGGCCTGATGGAAGTTGATTGGATCATCTTCCCTAATTCCATCTTCTTCTTGAAGAAATACTATATAGTCATCCGTAATAGCACTCCTTCGTTCTCTAATGGATCTCCTTAAATTTTGAGGTTGTTGATTTTGATCTTGTGTAGCAAAATCCTCTACGAGGGGCTGTTGAATATTGTCATCTTGAGGTTCTTGATTTGTTTCTTGCCCAATGATTGGAATGCATTCTTGTGCATTTTCAATCACAACATCAGGAATCGTGATTGATTCCTCCTCAAAGACAATATCCCTAATATGCATCTTCCCCTCCAAATCAACACCCTCAAAAAAAATTACGGTTCCCATTTCAAATATTTTCTTAAGTGTGGGATCATAAAATTTGTAACCCCTTGATCGCTCCGAGTAACCAATAAAGTAGCTGCTCACCGTTTTGGAGTCCAATTTTTTCTCATTTGGCCTGTACGGCCTTGCCTCAGCTGGACATCCCCATATGCGTAAATGCTTTAGACTAGGTCTTTTACCAGTCCAGAGCTCATATGGTGTTTTTGCAACCGCTTTTGTTGGTACTCTATTCAAAATGTAAGATGTTGTTTTTAATGCTTCTCCCCAGAGGGACTCTGGTAAGGAAGAATGACTGATCATACTCCTCACCATATCCTTAAGAGACCTGTTACGTCTCTCAGCCACACCATTCATGCTAGGAGATCCTGGCATAGTATACTGAGGAACAATTCCACATTCTTCTAGGAATAAAGCAAAAGCACCAGGACGTTGTTTACCTGAACCATCATATCTGCCATAGTATTCACCACCACGATCAGATCTGATGCACTTTATGCTTTTGTTGAGTTGGAGCTCAACTTCGGCCTTGAATGATTTGAACACGTCTAGAGCTTGTGACTTTTCATGAATGAGATATAGGTAACCGTATCTTGAGTAGTCATCTGTGAATGATATAAAATACTGTTGGTCATTCCATGATGCCGTAGGGAATGGACCACATATATCAGTATGTATCAATTCTAAGACACTAGAAGCTCTATTGGCACCTAATCTCCTTGATTTTGTTTGTTTTCCTTTAATGCAGTTGACACATATATCTAAATCTGTAAAATCTAATGAATCTAGGATGTTATCAGATACAAGTCGTTCAATTCTAGATTTGGATATGTGACCCAAACGCATATGCCAAATTGATGCTGAATTTTCTGAGGCGGATTTTCGCTTAGTGTCTCTCGATTCAACAACCATAGATTCATTATACGAGGCAATGGTATCAAGCAAATAAAGCTTATCACTAGAAACTAAGGAGCCAGTACCAATCATAGAAGAGTTAAAAGAAAGACTAAATTTTCCATTTCCAAAATTTAGAAAATAACCTAAATTGTCCAATGCAGATACAGAAATCAAATTTCGTCTAAAAGATGGAACAACGAAAGTATTCTTTAACTCTAGATAATGACCAGTTCCTAATAAAAGCTTAAAAAATCCAACTGCCTCGACTTCTGCCTTCTTTCCGTCACCTACGTAGATGTATCTTTCAACATCAGTTGGTCTTCGGTAGTTCAAGCAACCCTTTCTTCACGCGTCATGCATGATATTTGGCACAATCTTTCTTGACGTGTCCAGATTTCTTACAGAAGAAGCAACTAATTGCATCTTTATTCTTCTTTATTGGACCTGCCACAACAGCTTTACTCATTTCTTTTCTTTTTTTGCCCTTATCCTTAGAGTTCATAGCTAAATGAGCACTTTCTGGCTTTTCATGCTTCAACCTATCTTCCTCTTGAGCACAGTACGAAATGAGCTCGTTAAGAGTCCATTTCTCCCTTTGGCAGTTATAACTGACCCTGAACTGGCTGTACTGTGATGGAAGTGATAACAGAACCAAATGAACTAGCAAATCATCAGATATTGTTAGTTCTAATTCCTGTAACTTTGAAGCAATATGAGCCATTTCAAGAATGTACTCCCTCATGTTTCCCTTGCCGGTATACTTCATGGAAATCAAGCGCTGTAAATAAGTGTTTGTTTCCGCCTTATCGTTTTTCGCAAAACGCTCTTCAATTTTAGCAAGGTATTCTTTAGCCGTAGTTATTTTTTCTTCAGCAATCCTCTAAGGGTTTCCGGAATGCCACGCTTTATGATCATGAGACACATGCGATTAGAGTGCTCCCACCTCTCATAGTTCTTCTTTTCATCAGAAGAACTACTTTCTGTAAGAGGAGCAGGAGTCTCTATCCGAAGTGCAAGGTCTAGATCCATGCAGCCAAGCAATATCATAATGCTCTCTTTCCATGCCTTGAAATTCATGCCCTGAAGCACGGGAATGGAATTTAAAGTGGCAGAGATAGTAGATGCGGAAGCGGAAGCTATAAAATAAAGATCAAAAGAAAACAGAATTAATATATGTTTCATAAACGTGAATTTGCAAATACAACCATAAGAAAAAGCAAGATACCAAACACATCACTAACTATTAAGTCTTTGGACAATAATGTTAGTTGTAAGTGATACTCTTGATGTGTTGATCAATCGTCAATGATAAATCTTGTCAAGTAGTGAGACCATCTTTGGATGTATCTCATTACTTACATGGAACCTTCTAATCATTGCTCAATTATCATCATATGTATGCGAGACACTTAAATAAATATTGTCCCTCCCTTGGGAAGAGTAATATTTATAATGCATATAAAATCCGTCCAGATATCTCCAACAATATAATTTTGACGATAGAGGTCACTTTGGCGGCTTATTCGCTAAAATTATATTATTGGTGATATTGTAGATCTGTCATATGGCTAATATAACTTTAAGTCACCTTTTTTTTGTTATTCCAACAAAAAAATACTTATATCATTTAATTTCATTATACAGTCTTACGACAAGATTACAAAAATGATGATAATTTATTATGTGAATGGCAAAAGAAATTATTGCCGTGAATCGAAAAAAAAGACAGATGAATTAATGTCGTTAATGGAAAGTGATATGTTATTACAACAATGTTCCCCTTTTATAATTAGGAAATTAATATCATCTTTAATTATTTCCATAAATGGAAGGTGCCATAGAAAACAATGGCAATGCCAAAAAAAAATATGCATGATTTTAAAACAAGAATAAATGTAATGGAATAAATTGCATAAATGGAATGACAAGTGATCAATGCAACGTTGAGATCACAAGGAATGAATTTCAGTAAGTTTCTTTAAAAGGAATTTAGAAAACTTATAAATAAAGCAAATGAATCAATAATATACTCGCGCAATGCGAACAACAGAAAGTCATCTAAACAGTTCTGCCATTTAAAAAAGACTTGATACAAATTAAACAGCATTCGGTTTAGGTTGAGACAGAGGAATCAATTGATTAAGATTATGAAAGGCATATCTATGTACGCGAGCTTTATACAGATATGATATCAATTTTTTTAAGGAAACAACAACAAGGCCCTACGAAACTTTGTTATTTCCGTGAAAGGAAATTATGGATTTAATGGAGATTCATTTGAATCTCACAGCAAACATCATTAGTGGGATATTCGTTGGAATCACAAAATACAAAATACAAGGGATTAATTTCTAGTTGAATGTCATAAATCAATTTCAAAAGTATACACTGATATTAATCTTGAGTAATACACAGATCCGGGAAATCCCACATAAAAAATGCAAATATCATAGCCCGAGATGTAACAGAAAACGGGAAATCAAGGTAGATAATATCATCCAATATCAATATTTTCACACCATCGACGATAGGATAAATACAATAATCCGGAAAATGATTATTTTGAATCCATATCATAGGTGTAGAAAAAATATCAACGAAAATGACATACGTAAAACCCTATAAATCGGAATCGAGATGGCTCTGATACCACTTGTTAAAGTAGAAATCGATCCGAGTTCAAGGGTAACGGAATACCTGATGCCGTTGCTTTGATGGTTGATGTTGACGTAGATCAATCCGTCAACGGAGCCCTGGATCTTCCTCACGAACGTATGCCTCTCGCGCTCTCTCTTGTCGATGGAAAACAATATAGAAGAGAACATTCGTCGTTTGGGGACCCTTGGCCATATTATATTTGGCTAGACAACCAAAATGGTTGCCCATTCACCTTCCTCTTTTGTCTATCATAAAGAGATATTATTCTCTAATTAATTGACAATCAAAGGTGCACTAATGGTAATTGTTAATGTCTATATCAATGGGATTTTCAAATCCCAACAGCTCATGCAAACCACCTCCCTAAAAACTAGAGTCCTTAGGGTCCATAAGGCTCTTTGAATTTTATCGACAACTAATATCTTTTCAACTAGTGCAATTAGTTCATGATTATTTACATTCTAATGCATGCATTTATGTCTTATCATTCTTGTATTTTTATACATAATTTTGAAGAAAGCACTACATGCAAATTCAGATTGTAGTATTCTAGAAATGGAAATTCACATGAACATACATTTCTATCTAGAAATTCCTTATCCTCTTTGAATTAGAATTAACTCCATTCTTTCTTTCATAATTTAGATCCACCAATAACTATGCATCAATTTAGTGTTTGACTATACTATCAATATCAAGCAATCCACACAACATACATGACATCATCACCATTCATTTAGATTATTCTTATGGAAATATACATAATACAATAAAAAATCATCCAATCAAGTTATGGATGTCAACGGTGTATATTTGTTGGAGCACTAATTTTAATGACGAATAATAGTAATATGATTTTGATCAACAATATCTATTGTATGAGACTAACATTTGGAAATGAATAGCTCCTTGAAACAGCAATAGCTATCCGATCAAAACATAAATGCATATGTTTATAATTGATGCAATCATGTGCACTTTGTGCAAATGCTTGCAACATCATTTTTTAGGCTACAACATAGATAAAAAAAGATAAGTAACTTTACATTCAAAAGAATAATAGTTGCACCAAGAAGACCCATGTCTTTTTAATGTACTTAAATTCCACACTTACAAAACTTAAAACTACCTTTCAATTTTGTTGTATCGTCGCACCTAATCTTTCACTGATACTCCTAATACAACATGGAAATTCTTGTGGTCTTGTATAGGTGCATGATACATAAGTCATATGCATTAGCACACCTATCAACCTTTTAACAATGTAGTCGCTTCAATTCTTATATTTGGATATATTCCAAGTACAATGGTGCACACTTCACATGCACTAGTATACCTAAATAAAATCCGTAATAAATAACACGATTTAAGGTCTATAATATTGATACTTTCGCTATTCTTATAGTATATTTGCACCAGTAGAAGAACCTCCTATCACTCAATCAAATACATAAATTTCGCTCATTCTTCAAGCTATCACGTAGTAAGTTACTTGTTGTAATAAGTTCTTGAGAAGATCCAATCTGAGTTCCATAAAACAATATTCAGCCGAGGATCACTCTCAGTCTTCTTCTTTGATATGCTTAGCTTGCATTTCACTTATTATTTTGTTATTTAAAAGCTTTGCAAATTTTGGATTTCATTTTATTGTTGGTTAAAAGATGTTCTTGGTGACATCATTTCTTTCTAAGTAGAAGATAAACTTTTGGTAAGATTCAATATCTTGATGTGTTCAAATGAAAGCCTTTCTTCTTTATTAAAAGATAACTGCTAGTAAGATGTAGCCTGTACTAGGATTTGGACTACAGTAGAAGTGATTCTTATAGTAGTGTATTTGAAAGTGCTAAGTAGGCAAAACATGGGTAAAGGAAATATACCTTTGGTCAGGTGAACATGTATGATTGTCTGTTATATGTGCTTTATTCTCTAATTGTTTTTCTATTTAACTCAAAATATAAATTTAATTTTTAGATAATTCTACATGGCACTATTAAGCCTGTTCGATGCATCTCCATTTGTTGTTGGATCACATTATTAGTATAAAGGTTTGACATCCACGAACAGATTATTGTGGCATTGAATAATTCAAACACATAAAATGACAATTCACCAATCAAATTCTTGATTCATTAAAATTGGTTCCATACAATGAAAGAAGTAGATGGCAATCTAACCCAAACTAGCAACAAAAGATCTCTCACTTTGGAAAGAACAAGAAATGAGTTTAAGTTTCCCAAGAACAATGAAGAACTTGAGGACTACACTCCAATGAAAAAAGCAACTGCTAAAAACTATAATACTATGAATCTCTTATTTATCTGCCTAAGGACTTTCACAAGGTATCGCGATTAGAGATGGCATATGAAATCTAGAGATATCTCAAAATTTCATGCGAGGGCACTAGGAAAGTTAATAAATATATAATTATTATTCTTAGGAATGACTTTGAGATCTTCAACATGAAATTCGAAGAAATCATTAAAAACATGAGCGCATGATTCACCAACATCATGTATCCAGTCAAAGGGCTTGTCGAGAAGAACAATAGTGAGGATAAAGTTGAAAAAAAGTTGTGCATGCTCTCATGAAGCAATGATAATAGAAGATTACATAAGGAATAGAAAGATTTAGCTAGGCTAAGTTTAGTAGAGCTGATAGAAATCCAGTAGATGTTGTAGCGAGCTTAGAGAAAGATGAAAATTAAGACATTAAGAAAGAGTTGATGAAAGATAAGGTCCATGTTTTCAAAGTTAATACATATGAATATAAATTAAGATATGAAGAAGATGTAGATATGATACTTCTTTCCCAACATTTTGAGAAATTCATCAAAGTGAGGAACACATACAAAAAAACTTTAAAAAAGGAAGATTAGATTACATGTTATATCTATGAGAAAATGGGCATATAATAAAGATTTGTTTGATTCTTACAGGAAAAAATGACAAAGGAAGTCCTCAAGAGAGGATTTCAAGTATGTAGCTACTTGAGATGATTCAGATTGTAGCTTAAGCAGACATTCATATGAAATCTCCAAGAATGAGATAATGTAATTATGTCTCATGGCCCATGAAATTTGAGGTAAATAACTCACTTGTAGAAGTTTGAGATGCATATAATGAACGTTTCAAGAATACATGGAATTGAAAACTGTGTTAAAAACTATTGTTAATGAAAAAACAACTTAGCAAGTGAAAGTAAATGAGAAACTCATCAAAGAAAAGACATTTTAGTGGATTAGACTACAACTCTTAAAAAAATTAAAAATCTCTTAAAAAAGAAGTTAAAACATTTCAAGTAAACACATATATGTTGATAGATGATTTAGAGAAGTTCTACTAAGGGTAATTTTTTTTGCAAAGCTTGTTCTGGTGTAAATCTCATAACAATAAATATAGGATTGGCTACATAGATGGGTAATCTAAAAATAAGGCTACAATTAATCATGCCTTTCTTTATACCAACAAATTTGTGAAAAAATGTAAGTTCCCTTCAAGGCTAGATACAAAACATGTTTCAAAGAGATACTTTATAGAATGTACATATCAACAACTAAGGACCCAAGAAGGTATGGGAACTAAGGGAACATTGAACTATTATTTTGTAGCAAGGATTCCAAGTGAATCATAGATAGTTAGCATTTACACCACATGATGAGAGATCTCAATCTCTTCATCTAATTAGAAGACATCTAAGATAGACATGTTAAACTAGATAACAACCGGTGAGCCCATATTATAGATAGTATTCTTTGTTATACTCAAAAGTACATACTCATTGTTTCAATAGTTAATGGTCTGAAGCATAACCTCCTAAATGTCAGTTTAATATATCTCATAGGTTTTAAGTCAACATTCTATTGGGATTTGTAAAATAGCAAGTTGTTCTTCAAAACAGAGAGAAAAAATTATTTATGAGTTAGACTTCAATAAAAAAATTTCTTAAGTAGTTTACTTATTACTAATGTAGAAATTAAACTTCGCCACAAAAGACTATGACATATAAGCCTAGCGGTAGTAAAGAAATTCAAAATTTTAAACTACTAAAAGATCACCTACTGCAGCCTTCAAAAAGATTTTTATATGTTCTTGTTAACTTAGTAAATCAGCTAGAGTATCTTTCAAACAAAGAATTTGATTTCTACCAAAATACCTCTCAAACTTTTGCACATGGACCTCTTTGAACTAACTAGAGCTAGAGTATGCTTGGATGTAGTTTTTTTTCATAAATGTTGATGGTCTCTCATATTTTAGTTTGTTGTTATTTTTATCCTTGTAATATCAAGTTCTCGAAGAATTATTCAAACTACGTAAAGTAATTCAGTCAAGAAGGGAGAATTTTCTGTAGTATATATAACGATCAATGTGATAACTTTGAAAATGAACAATTTGATGATTTTTGTACCTTGTTAATAATTCGTCATGAATATTCATTTTTAAGAGCTATAAATTAAAACAAAATAGTTGAATAGAAGAATTGTATACTGCAATAATATGTAACAAGGATGTTAATTGAATTAGGCCAATGAATATATTTATGGATTGAAGTTGACATAGATTATTGTATTTTAAATCTTATATTTAATTATTAATTTTGAAGAAACACCTTTTCCAACTCCACTATAGTAGAATACCTAGTATAACTTATTTTAGGTTGCAAGTGTATGGTAAGAATACTAAAAGTAATAATGATAAGTTGGGTCTGAAGAGTTTTGAAAATCATTCTAATATCTATAAAATCATTCTAAAGCTTATCATATTTTCAATCAGACATCAACAATGATGGAAGAGACTCTTCATGTTTCGTTCGATGAATCATCTAAATTGAACAATTTTACGATTGTTAATGGGGACAATGACAATGGCCCAAAATTCATTAGTATTTCTCAATGTGCCAAGTATTTCTATTTTTCTTTTCTTTTTTGTGAGTATTATCTATGCCCCACATAGTGTGTCGGCTCTCAGGTTAAAGAGCCATGAGACACTTCTTTGTTTGCCCGCTCACATTGACTTTGCCCCATCACCATCCACTCTTGACCCACAATTAAATGATCGCTTATTGATTGTTGTGCCATGTTGGCATTGTCATGCCACACTAGGTGGGTGGCGCTCAACATCTTAGCACTTTCTTCTGCAAACATTGACCTAAAGTCAACTACACCATCCTCTACACTTTCCATGTCACCAACTAGTCGATCCGCCACTCATATGGCATTGTTACCCTCTCTGCTCCACTCCTTTATCGCCTACCCTCACGTACAACCACCACAGTCGTTGTCCCCATCAACATTAGCCAACTGTAATGAAGATTGTATAAAGACCAATTTTCTAACCATTTACCATTTATAGTTATTTGCCATTTCTCTAGCTTCTTCTCCCTAGCTTAGAAAGGTTGCAGGTGACAACTTCGAATATTTTTGGGCAACAATAAAAATGGTGGACGATTTAGTATGATCGAGTGATACCCATCAACATTCGTGAGATTCCGCTTTTCTCAACCTCGAGTTTTGTACACATTGTTGAGGCAATCATTTGCCTGCTCATGAGTAGCCACCCGCCGGCTTGTACCTTCGTCCACTCCAAGTATCACTTTTTCCTTCTTCTTCTTCATGTTTTTCTTGGCCTTCCACCATCTTCTTTTTCATTCATTCTTCATCTTTGTGCTTTCTCTGCTATTAGCGCACCATCCTTTCTCTCCTTCGTTCCTTTTTATATCCAATTTTGAACCACTCGCTCAAACCATCTCCAAGGTCTCCTGCTTCTTTTCCTTTTCCTCTACAACCTCTCATACTCATGACAAGAGCATGGTTGGAGGAGCTACTTATCATTGCTCCACCATTGCATTAGAGGAACACCACCCACCCAACTTCTAGTACCCCATATGAGTTATGCATCCCTTTCTGATAGTGCCCTTGAGCCCAACCTCCCTTTCTAAGTCCTTATCGGAGTGTGGGGTGGGAAAATTACAATGGCACCCATATAGACCATCCATTTAACAGCTAAGTTCCCCAACTCTTTTTAAGATTTATTTCCATTGTGGAAAAACTACAAATCTTCTTATATTTGTGCTTAAATATCTATCAATTCCTTGCAATTTTTTGAGAAAAGGGTTATCAAGTAATGATTATTTATTTTTGTTGAGATCTTTGAAAATTATGTGCCTCATATATGTGGTTAATTACTTGAAAAAAATTGTGAAAATCATTTAAAATTGAGGCATGCAATTTCTTGAATTAATTTTTCGATGTAATTTGGACTCATTTTACATTTTCTTCAAAGTCAAAAATAGTCAATAAAGAATCCCAAAAAAATAGGATAGGTGTCCTTCATGCATTAGATACCCGAAAATACTAAAAACCCAACAAAAAATATAAAAAAATCCATACGATTAGATAATTAAAAAAATGCAATTTTGGAACATTGTTTTTCTATTGATTATATGAAAATTAAGATCATTTTAGGATCCCAATTTGCACATAAACTATATTTTACAACTTCCACTTTCATTTCCTATTAAAAGATTTAAAAACCTTTCCATTAATTTTTTTATTTTTCTTTCGTTTGACAAATTCCCAAAAATACTTTGAAAATATAATATCCCAAAAAAATTTTTCTATCTTTATTAAATTCCTATCACCTTGTTCTATAAATTAAAAATTTCATTTCTTTTTTATATGTGGTACAAAGTATTTTTTCCTTTATTATATTGTTAAAAAAATTAAAAAAAATAAAATTAGGAAAATAATAAAAATAATAAAGTATCATGCTTATTTTATTTAATTAATATAGGTCTAAACATATTTTCAAAAACAAAATAAAAACCTAAAATTAGGTTAAAAACTTAGAACACTTAGGGCCCGTTCGGTAGGAGAATAAGCAGGAATAAGGATGGGGAATAAGGGGAATAAGGGTCTATTCTCCGTTCGGTAGTAGAATAAGAATAAGGAGAATAAGGTGGAATAAGGCTTATTCTCTGTTCGGATGGGTTTTGTGGGATAAGGAATAAGGTTTGAAAGTTAGGTAAAGTTGTTGGTTGTTATTAGGAGTGATGGGTTATAATATCTGATTATAGGTGGCATATAGTTTTCAATAACCAATACAGAAAAAACGGCGATAGTGACGTTTTATAGAAAAAACTACCAATATAGAAAAAACTACCAATACTAAATAATGAAAACTACCAATAAAGAAAAAATTAAAGACGTTTTATAGATTTCCCTCAGATTTCAATTTCCATATGGAAAATAACGACGACAGTGACGTCGGTTAAGCCACGCCACTACTGTGGCTGCTCAGCCAAGATCGACACCGCATCATTAAATCGTAAGTTATAACAGTGGAATCATCATAGGGACGTAGCAGAAATTTTAAGATTTACTTTAGTAAGAAATCACGATAATAATCCATGGAAGGCGTTTAATGTAGAGCAATGCGCGATGCCTCATAGAAAACACAATAACGTAGTACGAAATAGTAGGTGCAGGCGGCACAATTGTAACAGAAGGTACACGTAATTAACATAAAATCAACGCTGCGCATTCTCCCACATGGCCGTTGCCAAAGCATCACATAACAATTCTCCAGCTCGGATCTCCTGTTCGGAAACCCTGACGTCGCTACCTGCAGCGGTGTTGTCGAACTCTTCGTCATTGGTAGCGAGGTCTACAGACGACCCAGTTTGAGCTGATTCAAGAGTGAATGCACTTGATATCTGATCCTCGCCCTGGACTTCACAGATGAAGTTGTTGATGATGCAGCAAGCCATTACAACCAAAACTTGCTTTTCGAAACTGTAAAACGACCGCTCAGTTATGGCCTTGAAGCGGGCCTTCATGATGCCAAAAGTACGTTCGACATATGAACGGAGCTGGGAATGCCTGTGATTGTACAACTCCTCCGGCCGTCGATATGCGTGTCCCCTTCGAGCCCTGAACTGGGGTAGATGTGCAATAACGCCACGATATGGGGTGAGGGAGCTCTCTGTGTTTCCATATCCACAGTCGAGCAGGAACTTCCTTCCCGAAGGTACATGAAGGCCTCCCTCGTCTAAAGCCCATCTTAGCACCTTCATATCTATGGCTGAACCCTCCCATCCGGCGGTGACGTATATAAATTTGTAACTGAAGTCGACACACGCCATGACATTCTGTGCTATTATTTGGTGCCTGCTCCAAAATTTTGGAGCGACATTCGCAGCGACATTTGCAAGGATAAGCGTGCCATCGATTGCGCCGATGACATCCTACAAAAATGTTGAATTAACTGGACATTCCTATGTAAATAGGTTGCATTCTAAATCTATCATGCAGGAGTACCTTGAAATAAGGATAAAAGTTCCTATTGTTCAGAATAACATATGGTACCGGACAGTCAGCAGCTGGGAATCTGATGAACTGATCTCTGAGGGAGGCGATGCGAATGAGAATGTCGTTGAGGTGGTTCGAAATTGTATCACCAGAGTGTTGAAAATGTTCAGAAAGCACACGATTCTTTGCGTTGTGGCCGAGATAATACAAGAAAATGCAGAGGGATTCCTCTGCCTTGAGGTGCCTTGAATCCTTCAGGCCAGCTCGATCCTTTAGGAGAGTGCATAAACGTAGAATCGTATCGGGGTACATCCGGAAAATAGAATATGATCGGGCAACGTGTCCATTCAGCATCTCTCAAATCCATACATGTCCTGTACGCACCGACGTATGCTGTGGCTGTCTCGGGATGTAACCTGCTCCATCGATCAGGTTCTCCTCATCATCCTCTATCACTGCACGCAGGTATGTCATGTTCAACATGACCAAATTATACCTCATTGCGGTGATTGCCGCCATTCCCTCCATGGGACCTGTCCAAAACAAACATTTCCGTATGGATTGTCATTTATTGATCACCACCAACAATCACAACAGCCAAATGATGTAGAAGACATGTACGGAGGCTAGGAACTTATCATTTTGCAGGCAAGATAAGCGCGTCAAGAAAGTTAATTATTACATGCCATCGAAAGTTAAATCATAAAATATTATTCAACATGAAAATATTACATGCCAGGAAGATAACTTAAGAAATGAAAATGCGATAACGAAGCAAAAGAAAAGCAGCTAACATAATGTAGACCACAAGACAGTCACACAGATGACGTGTTGAGCAGTTAATCCTTGCCCAAGTGGATGCTCACCCACGCAGCCAACTTTGCAGGGACAGACTTGGCCCGGTTGAATATAATTCGTTCGTATGGGTCACGAAGGCTGTGGGCAAGACGAATTTGGGCCTCCGCAGGTAAGCCCGGAACTAGTGCCTCGAGCTCATCCAGAAGATCCTCCACCCCCTGGTGTGGATCTTTCGGAGTCCACGCTTGGATCTGCTCCCGCTGCAGCTCCAACATTTGCGTCGTCAAACGGACGACGTCTTCCCCCAACATCTGTGACGGTAAGGGGGTACCGTCACTGCGCGAACGCTTCATGCTTGTTGCCTGCGCGTCTGAATCTCGGCGTCTTCTCCTCCGGCTTTGTTGCGTACTTGGGGCAGCAGCTTCCCCTTGTTCGGGGACCTCAGCAGCTTCGTTGTCCCCTTCGAGATCATCCTCGAATGCTTGTTGCGTACCAGCATCGCCCTTAAAGAAGGCATCAAACGAACCAGGGGTTGCTGTCTGCGAGGAGAAGGCAAACGTTCCCTTCGCGGTGTAGTCTCCGATAATTGCTTCAACCATACCGAAGTGGGGGAAAGACTTCCTCCGATATGGCTTGTACGCCTTGTCAATCTAAGTGCATTTAAAAGTGAGCAGAGTATATTAGAATTTATGGAACGTTAAAGTGGGTGCACATGCAGTTACTCACTGTGAGCCACGCCTCCTCGTCAGGTGCGACCACGGTGCAACTCAGTGGGTCCCACCCCCAACCGCTCTTCGACATGAGGTAAACGAAAGCAGTGTAGTCCTTCTTTATGGTTTTCCACCGATTGTTGAGCTTTGCCTTGTCTCAGTTATTCCCAGTGTGCATGTTAAACTTGTCTACTATACTGTGCCATGCCGGTGATGTAAACGAGCCTCCAACCCAGTCGCCAACATCAAAGTGATGTTTGAACAGCTGGAGAAGACATTCATCCATGGCGGGTGTCCACTTCACCCTATGGACTGACGATTCGTCGTCCCTAAGGTGTACCCCAGACGAGCCCGCACCAGCCGTGAACATCCTGTAGTATAAGTCAACTGCAATGAGGACCTACCAATGCGGTCATTATCAACCAAAATATAATGTACAAATCAGTTTAGACCATGACATAAGCCATGCGGCCAAGCGAACAAGGTATATGGAGCACCAAGAAGGTGCTCTCCAAAAGCATGTGAACATCCTCGAGCACCCAATAGGTAGCTCTCAGCAACTTTGAAATAAAAATTTGTACCCAATGTTTAGATAACGTCAGCAATCAATAATAACAATCAGGCATCGACCACCAAACTAAATTCAAGACGAAGCACAAAGCATCACACAGCAGCAGTGGGGGAATTAACCAGAGCAAACAGCAGTACAGGTAGGTCACAGGTATTTCACAATGCGTCACTGACGTAATGCATTCAGCAGGTAAAGATCACAGCAGCACAGAACATTACTGAGACAAAGCACACATGTAAACATCCTTGAGGTGAACAACAATCGTAGAGCACCAAGTAGGGTGCTCTCCACCAATGAAATAACATCATCGATTAACAAGAATTTATCATGCAAGTCCAGCAATGACGTAATCCTCAATGATGAATTGAAATGAAGTAAGGTGTTGTCTTCTTAAGATAATGCATCATCGAGCACCTAATGGGATGCTCTCAGGCCAATCACAGCACATCGGACATCATCCACGCGATTAAACCCACAAGTACTTACACCGTAGAGCACCATGTAGGTGCTACAGATTTATATTTCCATCATCGAGCACCTACTATATAGCTCTCAGAGAAGTTTTCGATTCGACAATCAGTAGTAACCATCACCCAACTATCCATTGAAGTGTTAACAAATAGTTAGCATCATCGAGCTACAAGTATTTAGCTCTCAGTCAAGAATGATACATCATCGAGCTGCAAGTACTTAGCTCTCAGTCAAGAATTATTCATCATAGAGATGCAATCAGTACTTAGCATCCTTGAGTTTTTCTCAACAGAAATATACATCATCGAGCAAGAAGTACCTTGCTCTCAGCCTAATTAAAAAAATTGGTCTCATTTAGATACTGGAATCGATATTGAGTAGTAACCATAATAGACTGTAGCTCTCAGTCAAGGGTTATGATAGCGTAATCACTGTTTAGGTGTTAACAAAAGGGTTTCATCATTGAGCTGCAAAGAATGTAGCTCTCAGTCAATTATTGGAATGGAGAAACAGTTATGCTAGCCCAACAATCAGCATTTGTGAGTTAAAGCACACATTTTAATCACACAGAGGGGCATAGTTCAGGTGTAATTCATCGAGATGCAACTACGTAGCTCTCACTGAAGTATTGCAATCTACAATCAAGATTAAACATCACCAACGATTACATGGCAATGCAGCAACTATCAACGCGGCCTCAAAGCCCAGCAATCAACATCAGTCAGGAAAAGGACACATTTTATCCCACACAAGATCATCTTTGATCTTTTCGCAAGGAAATTTTGAACATCATCGAGCATGGGATACATTGCTCTCAGCCCACCAAAAAAAAATTGGCCACATTGAACTGCTAGAATCGATAATCAGTAGAAACCATCACAAAACAATCCAAAGCAATGCATCGAATAGCAGCCCGGCCTCAAAGTCCATCAAACATCATACATTACATTAAGCACACAAGTAATGACATTGTAGAACACCATGAAGGAGATCAAAAAGATAAATTAACTTCATCGAGCATCAGTGAGGTTTAGCTCTCAGTCACGTAATGGTATCAGGAGTCAGCAACAAACATCATCCAAGAATCCATGTAAACAATAACATCTTTGAGTAGAATATATGTTGCTGTTACCCCCAAAAAATTGTAGTTGTTGGTCAAGTTTTGGAATCGATGATCAATATTAAACATCACCCAATTATCCAATGTTATGCAGTGATGAATCCACGATTCATCGCCTTTATTCTTTTATTTTAGCTTCTTTTCCTTAGTCAAATACTTGTAAATACCCATTAATTCCATAAAATTACCATTCTGCATGCATTTGTTAATTCTGCATTTTTAACACTTTTTGTACATAAATAAAAGAATAAAGAAGAAAAGAAAAAGAAAAGGAAGTATTTATGCAATAAATACAGACTGACCCAAACCCCGAGAGAAGGTCAAGAATTGACCTGATCGACCAGGAATAAAGTAGGGGGAGATAGGGTCGTTTGTCAGAAAAATCCAAAAATATCTTGTACATATTTGTCATGTATATTTGTATAAAACTTGTATTTTTTATTTGTATATAATTTGACCTCAAACTAATTACTTTTGTAAATAAAAGTTGTAAATAAAACTGTATTGTAAATAATAAAAATATTTGTAAAATAAAAAAATGTATATATTGTAAATAATCACACCCAGAAAAAGCCCTAATGCAATAATTGAAACATCAATTCCGGCTCCATACGAGTTCAAATCGAACCAAACTCACTTCCATCATACTATAAATTAAATTATCTTTCAAATGGCTGTGGTTTCGTATTTTTTGGAGTTACGGTTAAAAAGTCGGTTTTCTGGGGTGTATTGTGCAGTTTACCCATATATTTATTGTATATATTTTATTTTTTTATTTATATAATGTATATATTATAAATATTGTTTTCAATAAAAATAAAAATTAGAAAAAAAATTAATTAAAAAAATCTTGTATAAAAATTATTTCCTTATTTGCACCTATGTACATTATATTATATGTATATAATATATGTATACCACTAACTTCCTTAAATAAAAACCATCAAAAAATTTAATTACCTAACATTAATTAATTAATTTAAATTAATTCCGAATTTTTTATTTAATTATTTGATTTTATTTGATTGATTTGATTTTATAACATGCCATATATATTAGATTTGATTGCATACCTTTAATGGCCACCATTAAGGTGGCCAATTAATTTCCAATTAATTTATTAATTTATTTAATTTATTTATTTCGAATTTCGTAATTAATTATTTAATTAATTTTTTTAATTTAATTATTTTATTAATACACCCAATAAACACCTTCCTTTTTTGTAAATATTTTCCATTTTTGATTTTTGCCTCTTTCTAATGGGCTCCTCCTCCCTCATTCACATTTGATCGATCTTTGGCGGAGAGGAGCCCGGTTTCCGAAAGATTTCTTGTTGAAGAGGGTCCTAGCCTCCGATCTGATCGGTGACAGCGATCTGAGCTTCGTCGAGGCCATCATGGCGTGTCCAAACCCCAAGGTGAGATCCACTTTTACTTGTCGTTTCTCGTAGGTAAATTGTAGGCTTAGATGTAAGCGTAGGTGTAGTGATTAGATCTTAGAGTTAAAAAAATTTCCAACACACATAATCCACGACCGACGCCGATTTCCATCTCATCTCCTCAATCCCTACATATTCGATTTCTACCTCGCACGATCTTCCACCTCCGATCACGCACGGTGACCAGAGCCCCTGGATCTATCTCTCACCACGTCAAGATCCACCCATTCATTATTCTCATTCCTGTGTATAAATAAACAAAAAAAACATAAAATTATTTTCAAGTTCATCTCACACTTGTTTTTGCAGGAAAGATAAAAAAATATAATAATCATTGTTCTATCTCTAACACTTGTTTTTGCAGGTAAATAAATAAATAATAAATTTTTTTCTTCTTTCTAACAATTTGTTTTGCAGGTCCATTTAATAAAACAAAAAACAACAACAAAAATCTTCTTTGTATATTTCTGATTACATTTTCTGTTATAAAAAAAAACAAACTTCCCTTTTTTTACTGTTCCTGTACATACAATGAAATAAAAAAGAAACAAACAAAAAAAATAAAAAATTTGCAGCAGCAGGTCGTCACCCCCGCTGCCGCACCTCTCGCAGCCACCGCGCCACTCGGCGCCGAGCGCCTGCGCGCCCCTCCAGACCGCTGGACGCGGCGCCGCCCCACGTTCCCCACCAGGTCGCGGATCCCTCCAGCCTCGCACGGCCGCACGCCGGGTCCCATTCGCGAAGGTGCCTCCCGCGCGCCTCCTTCGCTGCCTGCGCAGGCATCGCCTCCTCATCCCCCTGCCAGTTGCGATCTACCGCAGCCCCGCGCGCCTCACGCGCTCCCAAATCCAGACAACCCTCCTTGCCATCTCCCAGCCCCCGGCTCCGCCCCCTGGCGGCGCCGCCCTCCAGTGCGCCCCGCGCGCGGTGTTAGAAAACCGGAAGCGGAAGCGTAACATGGAAAAGATAATAAAGAACAAGAACACGGGATTTTACGTGGAACCCTACTCCGTGAGGAGCGGGATGAAACCACGGGAGAAGCCCTCAATGGGGCATGCTGTGCATTACTTTTTCTCAATAAGTACAGGAGGTCTGGGGCTCCTTATATAGCCTCTCCAGAGCCTCCAAGTCCCACCACTAGACGATGTGGGACTAAACACTTGGGTGGGGTAAATGGATCTTCTCCAGGATCCATTTACCCTGCTACAACTCAATGGACGCACAACCAAATACTCTAACACTCCCCCTCAAGATGGAGCATGCAATGCTCAGCTTGGACAAACAGAAAGAAACTCAACTCAACGCTACATGACACTACGGACAATATCAACCCAACGCACACATTGCTGCAGTCAAGGACGTTGCTTCTCATGTCGTGCAGGTGAGGAGGACGAACGGGCTGGAGTGTGAGTCAACTGAATCTCCTCGTCGGAGAGCATTTGCTCTGAACTGCGCCTGTCAGAGTCACTGCAACTAAAATGAGTCTCCCCGTTGGAGTACTCTGGCCCGCCACAATAATGTGGACAACTGCTCCATCTCTGAAAGGACCGAACTGAAAAGGTCGTGGCTGTGCAATCCTCGTCGGAGTCCGCGGTCGCTGGAGAATGGAGTCTGGAAATAGTCTCTTCGTCGGAGAACTGTGTCTCTCCCATCTGGCACAGAGAATGGTGCACTGCTCTGGTGTACCTATGATACCACATGAAAACCCTTGCCCTCAAAGGAATGGTCCTCTGCTCTGGAGTCCCTATGGCTCACATGAAAACTCTGGCCTGATAACAAGAAGAATGATGGGGACCTCTGACAATGATGGCAACATATGCTCATCTGACAATGACCGCACACTCGTGCGTGTCTGAAACTGGAGACTCGGAAACAATGATCGTCGAGTCTGAACAATTGCGCTTCAAACTGGGACTCGGAATCTGAACGTCGAGTCTGGAACTACGCAAGAAATCTCTTCATCTGAACAACTTGTAGAGTCTGAAAAATATGGCCGGTCTGGAGACTGGCATCTGAATCTGGATCTAGAAGAATAGAACAGACCTGTGACTCTACATATACTCCCCCTTTCTCCCATACTGGTCGGAAAACAGAGAAATCGACCAAGTTGGGAGAAGACAACACAATGGGGAAAACCAACTTGAAATTTGCGGCTTTTCTTCTTCTTCTTCTTCTTCTTCTTCTTTTTTAATAATAAGTCGTTCCAAGAATTTGTCGGCTTTTCAGAAACATTCATCATCTTTTTTTTCGAAAACTTTTTTTTATAAGCCGTTGACACATTTTTTTATCGGCTTTCAATCAAAAAATTTTTAATGCGTGAGGCTTTTTTTTCTTTTTTTATTGCACGCGCCTCTTTTTTTTTAATAACTTGGCCCAACAAGCTGGGCCCAAAAATATGCAACAGCCCAACATTTTTTTTGGACTGGACTATCCCTTTCTTTTTTTTTGTTTACTTTCATATCGGCCCCAAAAAAAACCCCAATCTCTCTCTCACGGCCGAAGTGGGCCATAAAAAAAACCATTTTTTTAACGGAGGGCCTAGGGTTCCCACGAACCCCTCTCTACTTTTAATCTCTGCCGCCCCGATGGAAAAGAGCACGCGCGCCTGGGGGTTTTGGGAGATCGCACAAGGGGGAGTGGAGAGGCGCCGCCTTGTAGGAGATGAAGCGCGGCTGGAGCACGCGCGTATGCGTGATCTGCGCACAAGGCTCGCCGCCAGTTACTACGGAGGAGGTGCGCGCATGGAGGGGATCGTCGTGAGGCTAAAGGAGGACGTGCGGAGGGCGCAACTGCTGGGCGGCGCTGGGTTAGGGCATGCGGGAGACCCAGCGCCAGAAGCGCCGCCTGCTTGGAGGCGAGGTGCCGCGAGGGAGGACTGCAACCTGGAGATTTGCCTTCGCAGGGGCACCTAGGCTCCGCCTGGAGCCTTGTTATCGGAAGGAGGAAGCAGCGCCTGGTGGTGCTTGTGTCGTTTGTACGCGCGATGCTGATGCTGGGGCACTAAGGCTCGCGCCTGGAGCGTGGAGAGGATGGCAGGACTCGTGCCTGTGCGCTGGAGTGCGGTGGTTGATTGGGATGCCGCCTGCATCACCTGTGCGTGGAGAGTTTGGCGCACAGTCGCCTGGTCGAAGAAGATGTGCGGTGACGCCTCTGTAAGGAGATCGGCGATGAAGGGAGGGATTCTCTCACACGCCGCGTGCGTGAAGAAATGCAACTTCAGAAACTCTGGATCTGGGTGCCTGGATCCCTTTCACCAGTTGTTGTTCGGCCAGCGACAAAATCTGGTTCTGATTCGCAATAGAACTAAAGATCTGAAGAGCAGCGAATCGAGATTTGGGTTTCAAAGAAGAAACCCTAGAACATGATGATCTCGAACTTGATGAATCGAACAATACTCTTTCAACTTTAATCAAATAATCGGAAAACTGAATCGAATCTCGAAAAAAAATAACATGATTCCACAAGAATCGAAACCCGCTCTGATACCATGTTAGAAAACCGGAAGCGGAAGCGTAACATGGAAAAGATAATAAAGAACAAGAACACGGGATTTTACGTGGAACCCTACTCCGTGAGGAGCGGGATGAAACCACGGGAGAAGCCCTCAATGGGGCATGCTATGCATTACTTTTTCTCAATGAGTACAGGAGGTCTGGGGCTCTTATATAGCCTCTCCAGAGCCTTCAAGTCTCACCACTAGACGATGTGGGACTAAACACTTGGGTGGGGTAAATAGATCTTCTCCAGGATCCATTTACCCTGCTACAACTCAATGGACGCACAACCAAATACTCTAACACGCGGCCCTCCACCTTCCAGGCGGCCGCGCCTCCCGCTTCCTCCCCCCGCGCCTGGCGTCACCCATCCACCGGCACCCCCGTGCCGCCTTGCCGTGCCCGCGAGCCCAGGTGGCCGCACCGCCCGAAGCTACCGCCTGTGCCTCCTCCGCACAGGTCCCCTCTAGGCGCCGCCCGCGCGTCCTCCGCTCGCACGGCTCCGCCCGCCGCGCCCTCCTCCGCGGCCTCCTGCTGCGACCACCGTGTCGATCCGGCCATCCTCCATCGCGGCGCCTCCAGCCCGCGGTCCACACCTCCAACGAAGCCCATGCGCGGGCGTCGACCGCTCCCACTGACGCGCGAGGTCCGCACCTCTCTCGCGGCGCCGCCGCGTCCTCCTTCTCGCCCGACCGCCAGCCCCGATCCGCCATCGAGTGCCGCCCCTCCTGCTCCTCTTGAGGTGTGCGGCGGTACTCCCTCTTGGGTTACGTTTGAAGAGAAAGAAGAACAGAAACCCTAGGGGGTTGATTTTTGAAATAAAAAAAGAATATGAAACATTACGGTGAAACCCCTGAAAGTACTCCAAACTACGACAAGGGCCATGCTTCAGAAGATCATGTGGTTGGCATATGTCTATTGGGTAATTTGCGAAACTTTTTCCTGTGTTCTATTTTTGATAACCATTTGATGCAAAAACGTTAAATACTTACAGTTAAGCCCATGTATTGCAAACTTTGACTGTGCATGCTCTTTTTGATAAAATCAATGTTTCTCATGCTCAATAAATTCTGAGAAAATTCGTATATTCTCTTGCTATGTGCTATATCATCTCATAAAATTTTCATAGCATTTTGACTTTATTTGATATATTTAAAAAAATCAAAAATAGTGCTTTTGTGTCTTTTTCCTTTCCTACACTTTGAAAATTCATAAAAATTCGCAAAAGTGCCTAAAAATTCTACAAAAATGCCTATAGCTGTGTTTTGGTGTATTTCAATTTCTGATCAATTTTTGTTCTTATATCTTTTACAAAAACCAAAAAAATTATAAAATACAAAAAATCTTATAAAAATTGCAGAAAATTGTAGAAAAATCTAAAAATTATGATTTCAGTCTCTTTTTGTAGATATTGCTTTCTAATTTCATTTAAAAATAATCTCTTGGAGTTTTTAACTTTTAAAGAACTGTTAAATTGAAAAAGACTCCTAACTGTGAATAATTTGCTTATTTTGCACTGTTTCATTTTTAGAAAATCACAAAAACATCAGAAATTTGCGAAAAATTTACCAAAAACATTTTAAAACATATAAAACAAAAAAACATTTTCTCTTGAATGTTCTGTATATTTTTGGCCATTTGGAAAAATACAAAAAAATGTGGGTTCTTTGTTTTGTCACTTTTCTTGATTTATTCGTCTTTTAAAAATAAAAAAACAAAAATAAAAAAAACCACTAAAAAATTCTTTTTTGAAATTTGACTACTTAGTTTTTCAATCGTGCTCCTTGTGTTCGACTCTGGTCGCTATACCAGGTAAAAAGAATAGCGAAAGCCGCTTACATTTGTTTCATTTATTTATCTTTTATTAAGTGGTTTAAAATTTATTTTTCCGTTGACCGAATTGATCGATTAAGGACAACGACATTGTGATTTATTTTCTACCTTAGTCGCTTCGATTTTCGCGTCATCATGCAGCCACTTTCAGCCAAGCCTCAAACCGCATCAAGCAACAACCGTGGGCTGAAGCGCCCAGCTAAAAACATTAATCAACACCAGTGTGTTGTTCACGCCAAAAAAAGGACATCAACGAGCTGCAGATGCGTTGCTCTCAGCCACGATAACGACCACACAGGTCATTAGATCCCAGATTAGTGCTCCCAACTAGTAGGTCCTCTCAAATAGTAGGTCCTTAACCAACACCCAATTGGCGAATAAGAATAGCCTAATCAAAGGAGTGGACAATCAATAGGAACCATCAGATTAGTACAAAAAAAAATCAGCCCCCCATCAATAAGCGACCTACGGCCCCCTCCTGTCAACAGCCAAGCATAACAGACCATCATCCAGCACAAGTGAGGCGACCAACCCCTCACTGCCGAGAAAGTGGTTGTGATGCCAACTACTTCAGATCCAAGAGCACCTCATAGGTTGCTCTTGAACCCAAATCATCATAAAACAAAGCAACAGATTTGGAGAGACAGTCTATACTCACAAGCAGCAAGCATATAAGGTCATAAAGCAACGGCAAATCATGAAGCCCAGACCCAAATGAAGCATCGATCAGCAAAGCAACGGGATATGTAACAGGTCATGATCATCATAGCACAAAAAAGTCGAGGGAGTGCTTTCGAATGTACCTGGTGATCCACCACAAGCTAGATGATATGTGAAAACACAATCCCAGTGCAAATTGAACCCCAGCTGCGGCAGATAACCCACTCGATTTCCTCCTCCGCCCCAATTTATAGCCATGGGAAACCCTAGACTCCATCGATTCCATTGCAACCGCAGAGGGCTCAAGGCAACAGTGGCCGATATAATGGCCAAAACAACCAGCGGGATGACCCATCACACCGCAAGAACAGTGAAAGGCATACCTCGATCGAAAATCACGGAGGAGGTTCCCACAGGGCCCGACCAAAAGGAGCCCTACCATCGGCAGGTCAGAGGAGCGCGGGTCCCAGAGGACCCGAGGCAACAAGCGTGGACGACGTCGCACACCGGAGGCTCGCGGGATGGCCGGGCGGGGGAGGGGCGCGGGATGGGTGGCCAACAGAGGGGCGCGGGAGGGAAGGGGAATAAGGTCGGGGGCGAAGAGCGATCGGGGGCCAAAATTGGGGGAACTGCCGTACACATCGGGATGCCTGTTTCCCCTTATTCCTCCTTATTCCCGTGCCTCTATTCCCCTACCGAACAGCCCCTTAAAGTTCACAAAAAGTATAATAAAAAACACATAAATACACATTGTAATTTCTGAGTGAGACCTATTGTTACCCCATTCCTTGAGTTCCACTCAGGAATTACTTAGTTAATAACAAGAATTCAAATACTTTGCTAATTGAATTGAGTTTAACATGTGCTACAATCGACCCACTTTACACTTACGTTAGAGTTGACTTAATCAACATGCTTCTCGGGTAATAAAGAGTACGACCAGACACAATGATCACGAGATTGTTATATATAATGGCATTCTCGTTATGCTTCTTCTTGTTGTAGTGTTCACCTTCATACCAACTACAAGGGTGCGAAAAAATAAGTAGATTTAAGGACATAAAAGATGAGATCCATTTAACTACGTAGGAACTCCCGAGCATTAGCTAGAGAGGAGCACCATAGTTCATCTTTTCAAGGGAATGCTGGAACTAAGGGAGTGTTCCCCCCCAAAGCAGACAAGATATGTGATTGTGTGGACCTTTCAATAGGGCGCACTCTAGATTATATAAAACCTAGATGTTTGATCAAAGGATAGTGAAAAGTCATACACCACTTAAGGGCAACATCAACCCTCTTCTAAAAAAGGCATTACCCATAACATGACCCAATTAGTGATGACCCATCCCCTTATCAGTTGTAGGAGCAAAAAACATCACAGTCATGAGGGACATGAAAATGAGATTTGTTGTAAAGAGGTATGAGGTGCTAGGAGGTCATTTGGAGCTCAATTGAACACCAAATGACTGTAACTAAAGTTGAACAACAAGGACTACCGAGACCAATCAACTAGTCACAACTCATGTAGCTCAAGCAGTCTATCATAAGGTTGCAGGTTCAAGACTTAGTAAAAAAGAAGTAAAGATATCCATAGTAAGGACAACCGATGACCAACGAACAGTCACCACTAAGACGAGACAATCCCAAGAGAGGGCAATTGAGCAAGCAGTCTACCATATCCTAGAGAGACGTTGTTCGCACGTGGATGAACTAGAGAACACAAAAGAGGTCAACAACTCAAAACGTACAAGGGTGACCATATATAATCGGCCAGTTACTTAAGCAACCGCCATTAGTCGACCATTCGCTCAAAATCCATTGTCTGTTGGTAATCGGCCATCTATTGCTAAGTGAAATCTACCAATAAATTGGTTGCGCATAAGACAAAACATGGTCACTAGTAGTCTACAACTCATCTAAGAAATTGTTGGTAGCCGACCCATTTCTCCAACCCAGAATCTATAAAAAGCAAGCTACTAATAAAATGGATGCATGCTCCAATATACGCAAATACATGACCATAGTTGTCCAAAGAAACATGATATGCTAGGCCATCCACAAAGTGGTGTACAACAATGCATAGAGGTAAAATACCTAATACAACTCCTTATAACATATTGGCATTGAAAGAAAACTGCATTAAATCAGATATGAACAAAGGTCACACCTATACAACAAGACTTGCATGGCTACATGCTAGCTGTGGGAGGGGGGAATGAGAGGAAGAAGGAAAAACTCATCCTTCATTCAAAACCAAAGTTCCAACCAATGCAATGGATGCCACCAACAGCCATAACCAATAAGATAAACAAACACTAAGACTTGCAGCCAGGGCCGTCCCTGAGCCTCGTCTTGGGGTGCAATGGCCCAGGGCCCCGCAATTTTGGGGGCCCATTTTTAAATCATCTACATATAGTTAGTTTTTGTTATTTTTATTTCAAATACTAGGGATGAAAACGATCGGATACGGCCCTACGGATCAGATATGCCTATTTCTATATCCATATTCGCTCTATCTTTATCGAATACGAATACGGATACAGATATGATTCGGATATGCATTAAGGAAATCGTATCCTTAAAAATACGGATACAAATCAGATATTTATCGAATACGAATATGGATCGAATAAAGAGCGAACCTGAATACAGATTAAATAAAGAACTAATCCAAATATGAGCCAGTGAAAGAGTGAATCCAAATATGGATCCAATAAATATGGAATCCAAATACGAGTCTATTAATGATCACATACGAATACGAATTGATATTTAATCAAAGTTTACAATGATTTTAAAAATTGATAATGAATATAAATAAGTTGAATCCTGACAAATGGGATCGTCGAGGTGACATGCGTTCTAACCAGAAGCTAAAGGAGGATATGATTTTGTAACTTTTGTGCGTGCCCATCTTCAAATAAACAGAAATTTATTAATATCACTGATATATTGTATTATATAATATCTACTACTAATATAATAATATGGGGTTGTGCCTTGTAATATATTAATTAATATATTAAATGTTTTATTCTGATATCCGGATCCGGATATTCAAGCCATTATCTGCATCCATATCCGAAAAAATTTGCAATCCATATCCGAATCGTATTTGATTAATATTTGGATACGGATATCCGTGTCCGATATTTTTTCGAATACTATACGTAGATATTCGAATATATCTGTATCGATTTTCATCCGTATCAAATACCAATCCAATGTCTAAATGGCTACACAAGTCCATTAATTATTTACATTTGCATGTGTCATTTGACTCTTCATATTCCTAAATGTCAAAAAATCCTTTGGGTTCCCCAGTGCCACATTAATATCTTAAAAGTTAAGACCCCATATTGAACTTAAATGTGTCCTTTGGAGACAAATATGACCTCCTCATCTTGTGATTTGCGATTTCTGGCACTGCTGCAATTTGTCTTGCTTTCAATTTATGACTTGTTGTTGTTGAGCACCCGCAAATCGCGGTCTCAGTTAATGATATTTTTTATATTTGTGCATTGTAATTTTTTCCTTAGATCCACAAATCACGATTATTTTTTGGATTCCCACTGTCAAATAAAAAACTGATGACTTAATTATTTTTCCATAACTATTATTTTATTGTCTGTTTAAATCATGTTTATTTTTTATTGTATTAATTATCTAGTGCTTCTTGCTTGAATATTATTATTCTCTAACCATATTTTTTCGGCTCATATGATATGGAAAATAGACATTAAGAGATGAAACTCTTAATTTTTAAATATTTTTGTTATTGTAGTCAATAGATATATGTGTTTCTGTGCTTGAACATTCTCAAAAATCCTAACTTAAAAAAACAATGCCGTACATTTTTTTGCTAGCTAATTCCCATTAGCTTTTGTTTGTACTTACGTTCCTTGAGTTGCATTATATCCATAGATATCTATTTCGATTGTAGAAATTATTTTTTTATAATTTTAATTCATTACTTATTGTTTGATGCTCGTTGATCATAAACATATATAGTTCTTTTTAGAATTTAAAGAACTTTATTTATAAGAAATTTACAAATTTAAAAAATAAATTATTTTTATAGGGGGTCTTTTCTTCTCTTTTGCCTAGGGCCCATGAAATGTCAGGGACGGCACTGCTTGCAGCTAACAAGGTAACAACCACTAAAGCTAATAGTTGATGGCGCCTGACCAAGATCTCGCAAAAGAGACTATTACCAATTAGTAACCCACCCTGCACAAGTCAGGACATAATGTATCCAAGAGCACATCAAACACTCTTCTCTAGTTACAATATTACATTTGATAGAGTGGAGGTAGAGGGTTGTAAATCAACAAAAGATACACAAAAAGAAGCCTCGTCATACTATCCTAAATGATAAAGGAGAAAAGGACCCTCAAATTTACACGCCCAACAATTAAATATCGAAGAGACAAACACAATAAATTTTAATTCCCTATAAGGTTAATACTGGATGTTTAAAACTATGCTTAAGGAGTACTGGGGCATTCACTGCACTTCAACTGACATACAATGACGATAGAAAGGATCGTCTGCTGTACAGCAGACCCTGCTGCAATTGGCAGAGCCGTCCGATCACAAATGGACGACCTCGAGATATGAACCTGTTATCCTCGACGTCCTCTGCAAGTCATCCGATTCTCATCCGATAGATCTGTGGATTACAACACCCGGCTGTAATTATCATTTACAGCCGAGGATCCATTCCCCAATGAACACTAAGGGTTCGTTTAGTTGCAGGGTTGAACAGGATTGGGTTGGGTTAGACTGGGTGAATAGTAAATTGTGAAGAAGGAATACCCCTGTGAATAGTACCTCAACTCAACCCAACCCTGCAACCAAATCAACCCTAAATTATTTGGAATATTGGAGGTTATCAAACACGCCAACCTTTCTCCCTCGCAGGGATGGAATATGTAAAATGCACAATCCTAGAAGTTCAAAACAGCAAAAAGCCCCACCTCGCACTCTCTCCGCACCCCATACTCCCCCACCTTCCCTCTAACCCACACTGATCACCACCAACAAACCGCTCCTCCAAATCCATATTCCTAATACCACACCCCCACAAAACCCTAATCCCCAAATCCAAATCCAACTCCACTCATCGTCATGTGATTCTTCATCTCTCTCATCTCCAATGGCCACACTCCAGAGATTCCGCTTCCTCGCCACTCAGTGCGCCACCTCGGCCGCCCGCAGCCCCACCGCCAGCCCCGCCGCCTCTCCCAAGCCTCCAACCAGCCCCTCCTTCCACCTCCGCACGCACCGCCGCCGCACCCTCCGCCGCCTCCTCTCCCGCTCCTCCTCGCGACGGGAAGAAGTCCCACCACCGCCGGATCGGGAGGAGAAGGGACCGCTGCTGCGCCATACCTCACTCAAGGACCTCTTCGTGGCGTCGCCGGAATCCACCGCAAGGGGAGATGCTGAACGAGTCGTGGAATGGGAGATCCGGCGGCCGGCACCGACGGGGGGAAGGTGGAGGTGGGGCGGCAGCGGGGGGAGGCTCCGGTATCGCCTTCTGAGGCGGCCATGGAGGCCTGTTCTCGTCTCCATTCCGGAATGACGCAATGGAATGGGAAGGCAAATTCCTGGAATAGGGAGGTAAATAAACATCGTGTAGGTTTTTAGTAGATCTAAGGTTAAAGTTACTGTCCTTTTTTTTGGCTAGTTTTACTGGTTTTTGACATTGGTCCAAGATCTTGGAAGAGCTATCAGAGCATAAATGCAACAAAATCCATGCTTGCAACTTCCATGGGAAAAAAACGTCGGACAACTCTTTAATGAGGGGAATGCCACAAATGTGTCTCCCCCGCAACGTGAAAATCGGGACCCTGTACGATTATCTGAATTGTAAATTTGTTAATTTAAGGTGTTATGATGCACTCTGTGTGCATCTAAAGGTACATTATTATATTGATCATCAACGGAATTCTGTTTTATTATTTGCTTAAGATTTTCGTTAATGCAAGTTAAGTTGGTGGAGGGATCTAATCGTATTCGTTCGGTAGCGATCGAGGTTGATTTGTTGGACTTATTTTTACCGGAGTTAAATAGTGATTTTTTAAAGAGAGTAAATTATCCGTTTTCTATATGAGTTGGATTTCGTCCTTTTTGGTGTTGTCATGACGGCGATGTAAGATTTTAATAAAGTTTCCAATAAAGAAGCATTCCATACAGTGTTGACAGTTTTCCAATTCGCAAGTTTACTTGAGTGCTTGGAATGTATGAATATGTCCCACTAACTTCGAATGTATGTTGTTAGATTGAGATGGAACTGTTTCGATGCCCTCTTCTTAGCAGAGAGATAATTTACTTCTTAGGGCAGTTATCTAAACCGAACGGTGGGACTCTCCTGCCAGGATTGCATCGGATGCCTTCTAACATTAATCACCAAGCAATTCAAAGACCACATTGTTAGCTTTGTCTCAGAAAGTGGGTGCTTGAATTTCACCAAAAGAACAATGTTCATCCTCTCGGCAACACCATTCAATTGAGGAGTCATCAATGTAGTTATGATCCGAATTCCATGAGAATTGCATTATATGTCAAAAGGTCTAACATACTCTTCGTCATTGTAGTTGGGTATGCACTTCGATTTTTTTCATGCTTGCTTCTTATAATGCATGAAAATACTTGAAAATACCAAGTATCCGATCCTTCCTATTTAAGGTATGTACATGTGAATTCCTAGAAAAGTTATCAATATAGGTGACAAAATAGAGTGCATCACTAAGAGAGCAAACCTTCATATATCCTCATTAACTAATGTGAACCAACTCCAGAATTTATGCTTTCATGGGAGGTGAGCTACTTTTGAATGTAACTCTCACGTGCTTTCTAACTAAACAATGAGTGTGTTGCTGTACCTTTTCTTTCTTCACGCATGAAAGAAAATTCCTCACAATCAATCAAGGTGTACCTGCCATTCTCTTATATGGCTGATCCTTTTATGCCAGGACTCAATTGGTCATTGTCATCAAGGATTGCATTCAATGTGATCTTGGAAATTGATGTTGACATAACATGTAGGTTATTGCGACGGTTCTTTCTTTGAGCCACAAGCGAAGTGCACTGGTTAAGCTTAAATCGTCCAACAAATATGTTGCAATAGACTTTATCATCAAGCTACCTTGTTAATGCCATGTTTAGATGCATATTCAAGATTCAAAAGAACTTCAATAGCATTCTATGAAATGACATCACCCATGCTGATATCCCTATACAAGGAACAATTAACCATTCTAAAAATTTGCAAATAACTAGGAATTATAGGATGTGAAAAACTTCGTAGTAACAATCACATGTAGCACTGAACTGATGTTAAACAGATAGAAAGCGTCATCCCTGATGCCATTCACCATATCCATGTTAGACATAAAATAATACTCACAAGCAATGACCCAAAACATCAGTTTAGGATTTTCCATGTGCCCTTTCTCATCGAAGATTGTTCCTTCCACTTAAGAGAGTTGCATGCTTATTGTATTTGGACGCCACCAATAATGATATCTTCTTGTCACTAAAAGGAACATGCACGTTGGGTATCTAAACACATAAAAATAGAAAAAAGAGTCTTATTATTGCTGAGCTTAAAACACAGTGCATTTCAGAGAGGATGAATTCTTGGCAAGACTTCGAGGTGGCTTAGGAGCAAGATTATGTAGGATAACCTAACGATCCGAACGTATATGTTAACAAGGACTAGCTAACTTGGTTACTACCCAATTTTCTTTTGATTTTATCATGGTATTTTTTAAAACACTCGAGGAAATTTAAATCAAATATTGTCTTGATGTTGTCATTCAAATTTCGACCCAATTCAAGATTCATATCCCATCCATCAAGCCTGTCAAAATTTGATGGTTTCAAATTTGTTGAAATTTACCCCTTCCAGATGGACTGTTTTTGACGAAATTTGAGTGAGAACATCATGAAAAATATAAATTTAAATCCCCCGCATGAGTTTTTAAAAAATATTGCGAAACAATTAAGGAAAAATGGTGGGAGTAGTCAAATTAACTTCTCACTGGTAGCATATAGATTTTACCCTATATATGTGGGTAAAACGGGGCTAACCCTAGGAGGGAGCCAAGTTGGCTATACCCGCTCATTTTTTATTTTTAAAGGTATTTTTTGATAACACCTGAGGTGATTTAGACTGATATATGTTACCATGTTGTCATTCAAATTTCTGCAAAACATGCATTCCTAAGCTATCCACCAGCCATCTCAAATTTTAACGGTCTTAGAATTGCTTAAATTGACCCCTTTTAGATGGATAACTTAGGAATGTTTGTTTTGTACGGAATTTGAATGAATATGGTATATAGTGATCCAAAGTGTTATCGAAAAATAACTATAAAAATAAAAGGGTGGGGTAGCCAAATTGACTCTCCTTACCCTCACCCTTATTTTTTTATTTCATATGAATTCTCCGCCCTTATTATTCTTATTTCATATGATTTCTTTTGAAAACATCTTAGGGGATTTAGTCCACCAGATGACAACATGTTGTCGTTCAAATTTCGTGTAAAATAAACATTCCTAACCCGCCCATCTATAAGGGGTCGATTTCAACAATTCTAAGACCGTTAAAACTTGACATGCTTGATGGATGAGATATGATTGTTGAATTAAACCGAAATTCGAATAACATAGTGTCATATAATGATCTAAATCCCTCAGATGTTTTCAAAAATTACCTTAAGAAATAAGAAAAATAAGGGTGCGGGTAGCCAAGTTAGCTCCACCTATGGTAGCACCAGCAAATCCACCCCCCCCACACACAACAGTGGCAGACCCAAGATTATGGACTAGGCAAGTGATGAATCCCAGATTCACATCCTTTATTCTTTTTCTAGCAAAATTTCCTATGCAAAATATATGTAAATAAGTATAAAATACAATAAATTAACATTGTGCATATATTTGTTAATATTGTGTAACTAACATTATTTTTGACCAAAATAAAAGAATAAAGAAGAAAAAAAAGAATAAAATAAGGATGTATTTATGCAATAAATGCAGGCTGGCCTGAACTCCGAGAGAAGGCCAAATAGTGGCCTGATCGACAAGGAATAAAGTAGGGAGAGATAGAGTCCTTATTCATTGTATATTAATCACTACGCACCTTGTTTATATAATTCACATATATTATTTATCAATAAAATGATCCTAAATTGAATTATTTCCTTAATAAAATTTGTAAATAAAAATGTAAATAAAATAATTAATAATCACAAAATAAGAATGCGTACAAATCCACAACACATATACTTATATATATATATATCTATTTATTTCTTGTGTAAATAATTTTTATATCTCTGACACTTGTATATATTTCTAATAATTATATAAAGTTCATAAAACACAAATTAAATTAAAAATAAAATTATCTTTTCATTAAACAAATTGCCGAGTGCATATAAGTATGTATATATTGTACATAATACATGTTTGCTTAATACATGTAATTATTTTGTAAAAATCAAATAAAAATGCTTTTATATCCCTTAAATCATATTGTAAATAAATAAAATATAAAACAAAATATATGTTTGTAAAACAATAATAAAATAAAAATACATGTAAATAATATGTAGGTATATTATGCTTGTAAAGAATACCGTATATATCGTATAAATTTATTATTAAAATAATAAAAATAACAAAAAAATAATTTATAAAATATCTAGCATTTTTTATGTTTATAACTTTTTATTATAAATTCATTTATTATTTTTATTTTTAATTTTCTTTGATTTTGTAAATTCTTGAATTCTGATTAGTCTACTGATGAATACCCATTCATCACTCTTTATTCTTATATTTTAGCTACAAAAACCTTTGCAAATACATGTAGATATGTGTAAATAGGAATAATTATCAAAAGCATGCATTGTGTAAAAACCTATAATTAGCATGTTTTTGTGCAAAAATAAAAGAATAAAGATTAAAAAGAAAAAGAGGGAAATATTTAGAATAAATATTGAGCAACCTAACCCAAGGGAGGGCTCAGCATGGGCCTGACCGCATAAAAGCCAAAGTAGAGGAAGATAGGGGCTCATGTGTGTAAATACCTATGTAAATAAAATAAAGATATTTTCCTCACCAAAAATATACTTGTAAATACTTGTATATATATATTTAGAAGTATAAAAATAAAAGAAAAAGATAGAAATCAAAAAGAACAAAAATACCACCTTCACCATGTGCATAAACCACTCCCATATATTTATTTAACCTTATAAATAAATAAAATTAATTTCCAAACTTTTTGTAAATAGTCTCTATTATATATTGTAAATAAATAAAAACAATTAAAACAAAAACAAAATAAAAATAACAAAATTAAAAATACAAAAATACATTGTACATATACCATGTATATAGATGTACATATATATTTATTTTACCTATGTATATAAATAATAAAAATGAAATAAAAATACCCTTTTATTCCTTATTTTATAATGAAAATAAATAAAATATAAAATAGGAATAAAATTGCATAAAAATAATAGATAAAAATAAAAAAATAAAAAACCCTAATTGTGTACATATACCTATATAGTACCTACTATGTATATAGCTTATTTTTATTTCCAAAAATTAATTAAAAATCACTAAAAAATAGAAAAAAAATAAAATAAAAATATTTCATGTTTTAAGTTTTGCAAATTCGGCCATTTGCTACCTTAATTTTGAGTTTCAAGATTCAGCCACGTGGCCGATTTCCATTGGGTCCTGGGGATGTTGACCGCCCGGTCAACTACCCCCCCAGGACCACCTCCCGCGGATCTGGGTCGTGGACCCGATTTCTCCAATTTTCGCCCGCTCGACCCGATCATCATTCCACCTAACCCCGGGTCCTAATCTGAGATTGGTCGACCATGATCCACGCCCGGGGTGGGTTATGGGGATCCGTGCTCCGACAAGCACGCCCGGACCTCTCCTAGCCGGACCCCTAGCCGTATAAAGCTGTAGCTCCGCCACCCATTTGCTCCATCCTTGGCCATTTGCTTCGTTCTCCAGTGAGCTCCAGAGAGTGCGTGAGGTGACAGCTCGCGTCTGAGCCTGTCGAAGCGAGGAGAGGGAGCTTCGCCATCGATCCGGCGAGCCCAGCCGCCGTAGCTCCGCCACCAGCGTGAGCTTCAAGCCTCGGAGCGAGACGATCCTCGAGGCGACGACCAGGAGCATCAGCAGCTCCTCCCCAGTCTCTCCGACCACCCAGGTATCCCCTTAGGCTTCCCGTTTCCTTTGATTTCCATTTTCGCCCAATTCGCGCCGCCGTCGTATATCGTTGATTCCGACCACTCCGTTACCCCTATCGATCATCGGAATCGACCTTCACACTCGCCTCCTCCCGACGCACCTTCTTCACCCATCCACTCAACCCAGCTCGCACAGGAGCTGGAAACCGAGCTCCTCCGTCCACCACCTTCGCCGGAGCTCGCCATCCCGACGCATCAGTCATCCCCATTTCGCCTAACCAGGTCGAGGCACTTTGCCCTCGACCCGCGAGTCTTCTGAGTTGTTTTGCAGGTCAAACCAAGGCCATCTGAGGCCTTTCTACGTTCAGACCAGGAGCCTCACCTCCGCCACCCTCGCCGCAGCTCTCCCGAGCTCGACTGGGCCATCGGAGGGCATCAGTAGCTGCGCACCACCACGCCGGAGCTTCTCCGATCCTCAGGCGCAGCAGAGGAGGCCGGGAGCGCTTCCATTTGGCCGGCGAAGTTCGTCGGCCGCCTGTTCATCCAGGACCTCCAGTTACCGTCGATCGTCCCCCCTCGCTCCAGTTTTGATCCGAGCCGTCCATCTCCGGAGCAGCCTGCATCGTCCGATCTGAGGAGGCGACATCTGGAGCGCCCACCGTAGCAGCCATCTGATCATCCACGTGGCGCGCATCCAACCCATCCGCTTAATAAAGGGTAATTTACCCTTAGGCCCTGTCTTTATTTTTATTTAGTTTTAGTCCTGTAAATATTAAAGTCAGTTGTTTAGTTTTAGGGCTATTTGCATATTGGACCCTTTGCTTTCTGTTATTTGCATTTATACCCCTGCCAGTTGTGGACACGTGCATCGACACGTGATATTGTGGTTTATTTGCAGTAGAGACCCATGTAGTTCTGGATGTTAGTGAATGAATGAAAACTTTTATCTATTTGCATTTATACCCCTATGCGTGATTTATTTCCACATGTGCGATATATTTTGGGTATTTTGCAGATAAGCCCCTGGACTTTTGGTACCTGTTACCAATAAGTCCTCGGGCCTTATTTTTATTACATTTGGGTCCCTGAGTGCCCAGGCACGCACGTGGCGCGTGTTTTGCTGGGTATTTTGCACCAGACCCCCCAGAACTTTGGGTATTTGCACTTTGGTCCCTGTGCACAGTGCCCATCCTTTATTTTTGAATAAAATATCAAAACACCTCCAAATCCAACGAAAATTTGACACATGGCTCCTGTCATGGTGTAGGATTTTTTGTGGATTTTTGAGGACATTTTTTATTTCGTTTGATATTTTTAAAAATCAAAAACCTCTATTTTTGTCACTGTCTAGCTAGAAAAATCAAAAAAAAATATTAAAACTCACTTAAAAATTCTATAAAAATTAGTTACTGTTTGTCTTGCTTAGTTTGATTTTCCAGCCAATTTTGGCTATTTTTCATTACTTAAAACCACTAAAAACTTAAAAACACTCAAAAACCTATACAAATTCTAGTAAATAAATTAAAAACCAAAAAATAATAAAATTGCTACCTAAATTTTCCTCATTTTGTCTTCTTTGTAGGAAAATTACCTCCAGGCCATTTTGAGGCTCTTAGATATTTTATCTAGGGCTTTTTGGCTCGGCTGGACAGTACCCTCTATTTCAGTCACCTTTTGATTTTTTAGAAAATTAAATAAACATCAGAAAATTCTCAAAAATTCACCAAAAACACTAAAAAACATAAAATACATAAAAATATTTTTGTTTGAATTTTTGGTTGATTTTAGTGCCTTAAATAAATTGTTGAAGTGTGCTTTTCTTTGTTTTTCTTATTTTCTTTATACATTAAAAATCCAAAAAAATATAAAATAAATTAAAAACCACTAAAAAATATTTTCCTCTTTTATTTTATTTGTTTTTACTACTTCGTAGGCCGAGAGGCCAACCCGTGCTCCTTGAGTTCGACCCTGGGTGCTATACCAGGTTAATCCCATAGCCGGACCGCTATTTTGGTTTTATCTGATTTTATTGATATTAGTGGTTCATTTTTCTTCATTGACACATCTGAGTGACCGAGGTCGCAATGACCATCTTAGATACACCTGATTACCTTAGTCGCTCGGATTCTTGTGTCATCAGAATGGCACCGTTGCCGGGGAGCACGGCTTAGTAGTTTTGTTTTTATCTTCGTTTTTGTTTTCGCGGCTTTTCACGGCTCTTTCAGAGCTCGCGGCTTTTTCGCGGCTTTTGTCTATATTTTATTTTTGTTTTATTTTGCTTTATTTTCTTTTTTATTTATTTTTGTTTTTGTTTTATTTTGAGTGTTCATTTTATTTTGCATTTTTGCATATAGATCCTTATTTTCATTTCCATCTCTTTTTCTTTTATTATTATTTGATTATCTGGTTCTGACCACTCTACCTTTTCTTGCGAGGGCCCGAGGACCGAGGCGGTCGATTTCGAGAAGCCGAAGCAACCGCGGGATTCGGAGGCGGCTCCTTTCTTCGCGGAGCCGCAGGAGAGAGTGAGAGAGAGTTGAGTGGGAGAGGATTTTTCTCTTTATCTTCATTATTATTGTAATAATACAGGGACTCTCAGGACTTGGACATTTGTGGACTTGTGACTTAGCAGGTCTGTTTCGCCGAGCACCGGTGTGCTCGGGGGACCCTTAGGATTTTCGCGGTTTTGGTTTTCTTTTATTTTCTTACTGCCTTTTCCGGTTTTTACGCGGTTTTTGCTCGAGCCCCTAGACTTAGAAATTTCTCTTGCTTGTGTCGTAATTAGTAGGATCCCCACACCTAATTGATTGCCTGTTCCTATAGAACGTTAATTGGACCTACTAAAAATCATTAATAAAAATAACCGACTCATCTCCTTCGTAGCCTATGTGCCGCAGCCCGTCCTGTAAAGCGCTTTCTCCTACCCCCGATTTGTCGGACAGAGGAGGGACGGGCCAAGACCGGACTCTTTGGCTTGGAGGTCGGTGACCGGTTAGACGGTTCTTGCGATAGAAATTGCTCGTCTAGGACTCGGCTTTCCCGTTGCATCATATAGGTAGTTTATTTTCAGTCTTTCAATTCTGCGCGGATCACTGCATGTAGAGTGCTGGAGACAAGGTACGCATTTCTTACTCAGCATGCATCATTGATTTCATCGCGCATCGGCTTTTTCGTCTTCTCCCCTCTGTTTTGGACTTAATAATCAGGAGAACCGAAAAATTTGTTAGGCCTTTGTTTTCTATTTGAAAAAGATTAAAAAGAGAAACCATAAAATTGGGACTGGTTAACATTATTGATCTTAAAAGACGCTCACCCTAAAAATTTTGTTTTGGGGAGAGCAACCCCCTCATTGTATGGTTTGGATGCGCGAGAGAGTGACCCGTACCCTAGGTAGAGCCCTCCGGTGCTAGTCCCGACTGATTACCGACTTTTCCGTGCGGGCCAGTCGGTTGGGGTAGCATCGGGTATCCTAATAGGTCACGTAAGCGCTCTGATATCTTGTGTGTTCACCTAATAAAATTGACAAGATAATTTGACCGAACTTTCACGGTCTTCAGCTCGCGTTGCGTTGGTGAACCGGGGGTTTGTTTTGTGATCATAGTTTCTCCAGATCTCATCCGCCTTACTCGCCAGATCAAGATGATGGGTAGACACTCTCTTAGGCAGCTTCTGGCTGCACCACTTTCGGGCACGTCTGCCCAATCATCTAGGTTGGCCCGTGAGAGCCAAGACCAGCTCTCCGAGCCCGAGTACGACTCCGCCCTGTTCCCCCTCGACCCCCTTTCTTTCAGACCTGAGAGACATGAGCCCGAGGAGAGATTGATAGATTTGACAGCACCTGAGTTGGGCTCATTTGATTTTGCAGCAGACGTCATGGCCGGCAGTTCCGAGGATCGCTCCAGGACCGAGCACATAGTTATGGACCAGGGAGCGATCAACTCCACCCTGATCGCCTCGTTGGAGACAGTGCAGCAGCAGCTGAGGGATCAGGGAGCGTTTATGATTGAGATGAGGAGAGAGTTGGAGCGCCTCAGAGCAGAGAGAGATCAGAGCGAGCCTGAGGACGGACCAGATGCAGAGGCACGAGCCGCAGCAGCAGCAGCAGCCGCAGCCGCCGCCGCGGCGGCAGCCGCCGCGGCAAGAGGACCACCGAGATCGATGTGGGAGTTGCACAACCCCGGATCTACACCGATGCACCATTGGGTAGTGGTACCTGCTATCGTGGGGGACTTCAAGTTCCCCTCGAACACCCTGCAGATGCTTCCCCATTTTCACGGACTTGCCACCGAGGAGCCCCACCTCCACCTCCAGGAGTTTCTGATGATTTGCAGTACTGTCCACGACCGGCATATGGACCAGGATACGATTCGGATGATTGCCTTCCCCTTCTCCTTAGCAGACAGAGCAGCCACCTGGCTGAAGCATCTGGGGAAGTTCGTCTACACCTGGGAGCAGCTCCGCACCGAGTACTTGAACAAGTACTATCCACTCGGGCGGACGAATGCAGCGAGGGCCCTGATCAGCAACTTCTCCATGCTCCCCAACGAGCAATTTCACGAGGCATGGGAGAGGTTTAGAGAGCTCACGGACAGATGCCCGCACCACGACATCACGAAGCCGAACCTTGTGCAGAGCTTCTTCAGCGGGTTGATACTAGAGCTCCAGGGCCTGGTGAATGCTTCTTACGGCGGGTCCTACTTTGCCAAGGACCACGACCAGGTCTGGGCCATCTTCGAGGAGATGGCTGAGAATTATATGGTGATGTCCCAGACCCGGTTGTACACACAGAGACCCCAGCAGCAGCCAGGACCCGTGCAGTACCAGCGGATAGCACGGGTCGATGCAGGTCCATCCAGTTCATCTGCAGTTGCAGCAGCGCAGGCAGAGTCGTCGGCTGCGGATATGGGTATTATCAGCGAGAAGTTGGACCGCATGGAGCTGATAGAGAAGAAGCAGTGCCAGAGCATCACGCAGATGGAGTAGATGGCACAGACTCTGAGCGACATGAAGACCCAGCTCATGTGTCTCCAGGAGGCACAGACGGCTTCACAGCCCCGTCTTCAGTCGCGAGGCGACTCCGGCGGCAGCAGCAGCTCGTCCCAGCGCTCAAGCTCCCTACAACAGCCTAGACAGGTTCATCTTGTACAGGCGGATCCGTACCAGCAGCCGCAGCCCACCTACCAGTCCCCACCATCTCCAGACATGCAGATGGTGGTCTACCAGCCGGATCAGCCTCTAGCAGTACTCCCGCCAGCCCCCTATGATGCAGAGCCGTTGATGGATGTCAACGGGATTTGGTATGACCGTCCCCAGCCTGGAATCCGACGAGACCATCCCGGATTCAGGTGGGGGAGTGGAGGTACCTAGCCCCAGCAGCAGCCAGCCGGTCAGGGAGGGAATAATGGCCAGCAGAGAGATCACCAGCCGCAGCAGCAGCCCCCAGCATATTAGTCACACCAGCAGTCGTCCTTCGGTCCTCGTCCCTATCAGCAGCAGGGACAGTCTTGGAGACATGAGCAGCAGGCTCACCCAGCATACCAGCAGCATCCCTCTTCCTACCCCTCTCAGCAGCACCACCAGCAGTTCCAGCAGCCTCAGCACCAGAGAGGCTACCCGTCGGGTTCCCAGGAGAGCCCCGCCTTGGATGACATCGCCCGCCTCCTCACGGATCAGCAGGCCACATTTAGACGGGAGATGGACGAGTTCCGCCAGGAGATGCGGGACCTGGTGAGAGGGAAGGCCTCCATTCCTGCACAGATCGAGCCGAACCCGAACAACCTCAAGAGGAAGTCTGAGCAGGTAGTTTCTACTGAGCATGCCACTCCTAGTGACCCATTTGATGATACATCTTCGGATCTATTTGATGCTGATTTTGTTACACTTAGGAGCGGTAGAGCACCAGCAGGCGGCGCCTCGTCTGAGCGACGACACGAGGATCCACCCAGGGCGCCAGACGAGGAGGAGGAGAGCGGTACTGAGGCCGCACATGATGATGATGGTGGTACTGACGCCACCAAGGATGCTGATTCCACCGGCGGTACTGAGGCCGCTGCTTCACCAGTTCGAGGAGGTGGTACTGACGCCACCAGTTTAGCCGAGCCAGCCCACGGTACTGATGCCGCGAGACGTCCAGTAGCAGCAGCAGCAGAGCCAGCCTGTGGTGGTACTGAGGCCACCAGTGTGTGTGTTGATAGAGATGTTGTCTTTCCTCGTGTGGATGTATCTCAGAACACTGTTGTGAATAAAGGAAAAGGTTTAGTTTCTTCTGGTCCCACTGTGGTGAGTGATGTATGTGTGGATCCGGCCGTCAAGCCGTCTAGGCCTTTTCCTAGTCCTTCATCTGCGAAGGACCCTGTGATCCCCTTCCCTAGATCCCTTTAGATGGGGAAGGGGAAGAAAAAAGAAAATGATCCAAAAAAGAGAGAGCAGGAGGAGTTCAGTCAGAGCATGATCGACAGATTTCACATCCAGCTGACCCTCCAGGAGGCTTTGCAGCACATCCCCCTTCTTCAGCGATCTTTGAGAGACAGGACCACAGTCAGGAGGAGGAGGAGGAACCACACTTCAGAGATTCATGTGCTGACGAAAGCCACGTGTTTTGCGATCCAGAACCGTCTGCCAGCCAAGAGGCCAGATTCAGGGGCCCCGTATGTCAGATGCCAGATTAGTGAGCAGAGGTTCGACCGGACTCTATTAGATAGCGGATCGTCGATCAACCTACTTCCGGCAGCCCTTCTCAACCGCTTCGAGTTGGGCACTCTTCGACAGAGCAGGACAGTCCTTCAGTTCGCTGATCGATCTGTCAAGAGGCCGAAGGGGTTGTTACGAGACGTTATCGTCACGATTCAGGGCCTGCAATTCCCCGTGGACTTCGTAGTGTTGGACATGGAGATCCCTGATTCAGTGACCGATACCCCCATCATCCTTGGTCGTCCGTTCTTGGCCACAACCAAGGCGGTGACTGATCATGACAGCGGGAAGGTGTACTTTCGCGTCGAGGGTGAAAGTATACAAATAGAGACGGTCGAGGACTACAGAGCCAGAGAGAGAGCACGCTCAGAGGCTAGCGCAGATTCAGAGCAGCTGACAGACACAGAGCCAGACATCCACTAGGGCTGTGATTTTGTGATCACAGACGACGAGGCAGTATGGGCAGATCCTGCAGCACATGCCATCCTCTCATTTTCAGATACAGCTGATGCCGAGATGATAGCAGAGGAGAGTCTGGAGAGCACAGCCCTGGTCCAGGATACTACAGAGGCAGCAGAGCCGGTCCTTGATCGCGACACGACTATCAGTGATGGTGGTGCAGAGGCCACCTTGTGTTACGGTGGTACTGATGCTACCGCGTTTGATGCAGATCCCTCGGATTCAGAGTCTGATTGGGCAGATTGTGATGATCAGATGCCAGACTTGAGTCCACTTGAGCCTACAGATGAGGAGGAGGTAGATGCAGAGCAGATCAGAGACAGTGCAGTTGAGCAGCCTTCTCCAGATCCAGTTTGCGAGAGTTCGCTTTCTTTCTCCCAGGCAGATTTGGCAGACTTAGCAGCATTCACTCATTTCCTTCCGCAGCCAGATTTGCCAGCACCCAGCCTTCCAGAGCTGAAGCCGCTCCCTACTTCGCTGAAGTATCGGTTCCTTGCGGGTGAGCCTGAGATGTACCCAGTCATCATCTCCGCCGATCTGACTGGAGAGCAGGAATCCCGTTTGATGGGAGTTCTTGAAAAGAACCGCAAGGCAATCGGATGGAGCGTAGCAGATCTCCATGGGATTAGTCCATCAGTGTGCTCCCACCATATTTATCTCGAGGAGGGGGCGAAGCCGTCGCGTGAGTTCCAGCGGCGACTGAACCCCAACCTGAGAGAGGTCGTGATGAAGGAAATATCAAAATGGTGGAGTGCAGATTTTATTTATCCCATGTCCAACTCCAAGTGGGTCAGCCCCTTGCATGTGGTGCCCAAGAAGACGGGCATCACGACTGTGATCAGTGAGTCGGGAGAGGAGATTGCTACACGAGTACCCACCTCTTGGAGGGTCTGTGTTGACTACAGGAGACTCAACCAGGCCACCAAGAAGGACCATTTCCCCCTGCCTTTTATTGACCAGATCATTGAGAGACTGGCAGGGAAGAGCCATTATTGCTTCTTGGATGGGTACTCGGGCTACCACCAGGTGGCCATCGCTCCTGAGGATCAGGAGAAGACCACCTTTACCTGTCCCTTCGGTACATATGCCTTTCGACGCATGCCATTCGGGCTATGCAACGCCCCTGCGACTTTTCAGAGGTGCATGCTGTCGATCTTTTCGGACATGGTAGGGGAGTGTTTGGAGGTCTTCATGGACGATTTCTCGGTTTACGGCGACGGATTCGACTCCTGTCTTGACTGCCTAGACCGAGTACTCCAGCGATGTATTGAGTTCCATTTGGTTCTATCTTGGGAGAAGAGTCACTTCATGGTGACTAAAGGGACGGTGCTTGGCCACATCATCTCCAACAGGGGCATGGAGGTGGATCCGGCCAAGGTTGATGTCATTAGGAAACTCGCACCGCCGTCCAATTTGAGGCAGCTACGGTCATTCCAGGGGCACGTTGGATTTTATAGGAGATTTATTTAGGATTTCAGCAGGATTGCCCGGCCGTTGACTGACCTCTTGACGAAAGACACCGAGTTCCTTGTCGATGACAAGTGTCTTTCGTCTTTTGCAACTCTTCAGCAGTGTGTTATTGAGGCTCCTGTCCTCCAGCCGCCTGATTGGTCTCTCCCATTCGAGATCATGACGGATGCCTCCGATTTTGCCGTAGGGGCAGTGCTGGGACAGAGGAGGGATGGAGTTCCATTTGCCATTCACTACGCTAGCCGCACATTGGATTCCGCCCAGCGGAATTACACGGTTACAGAGAAGGAGATGCTAGCCGTAGTGTTCGCCCTAGATAAGTTTCGATCTTATATCATTGGATCTAGAGTGACTTTGTACACAGATCACACCGCCATCAGGTACCTCATGGCAAAGAAGGATGCCAAGGCCAGAATGACTAGATGGATCCTTCTACTCCAGGAGTTCGACATTGAGATCAAGGATAAGCCTGGAGTCAAGAATGTGGTGGCGGATCATCTCTCCCGTTTAGAGCAGCCTGAGGAGTCTGAGCAGATTGATCCGATTCGAGATACCTTCCCAGATGAGGCGATCCTTGCTATCGCCTCACTCCCATGGTACGCCGATATTGTGAACTTTCTCGTTGCTGGGAAAGTTCCACAAGATTGGCCCAGGCAGAGGCTTGAGACCTTCCTCGTGAAGGCCAAGTCCTACCATTGGGAGGATCCCATCCTTTACCACGAAGGAGGGGATAACGTCTGGCGTCGGTGTATTCCTCAGGAGGAACACCATAGCGTCTTCACTTACTGCCACAAGCTTGAGGCAGGAGGACATCATTCGGGGAGGAGAACGGTACAGAAAGTGCTCCAATCCGGCTTGTGGTGGCCTACCCTCTTCAAGGACTCTGATGAGTTTGTGAAGAGGTGTACTGACTGTCAGAGGATGGGCACTTGTGGACAGCGTGATATGATGCCGATGCAGCCCATTCACTTCTGTGAGGTTTTTGACGCATGGGGCATCGATTTCATGGGTCCATTCCCTAAGAGTCAGGGATTTGAGTACATTCTGTTGGTCGTAGATTATGTTAGTCGTTGGGTGGAGGCTATCCCCGCCCGAGCCGCTGATGCGAGGACAGTTTGCAGATTTTTGAGGAAGCATATCATCACGCGGTTCGGGGTTCCACGAGTTCTGATTTCTGATGGGGGATCTCACTTCATCAACGACCAGGTGAAGGCACTTGCTAGTGAGTTCGGCATAGATCATCGTGTTGCTACACCTTACCATCCACAGACGAATGGTCTACCCGAGGTGTCGAATAGGGAGATTAAGACTATATTGTAGAAAGTCATCCGCCCTGACCGAAAGGATTGGTCACAGCTTTTGGACTCGGTCTTGTGGGCATATAGGACGTCTTTCAAGACTCCATTGGGCACATCTCCCTTTCGCCTCGTATATGGCAAGCCGTGCCATTTACCTGTTGAGCTGAGGCACAAGTCACTTTGGGCAGTCACAGATATTCTTATGGATCCAGATGGTATGGGAGACCGGAGGAGGGCAGAGTTAGTCGTCTTGGAGGAGCTTAGAGATACAACTTTCTCAAACAGCCTACATTATAAGGAGAAAGTGAAGGAGTGGCATGATTCTCATATCAGCCACAAGCATTTTGAGATTGGATAGAGAGTATGGCTGTTTGATGCGAGGTTACGTCTATTTCCAGGGAAGCTACAGAGCAAATGGAAGGGACCCTACTTGGTCAGAAAGGTACACGACAACGGTAGCATTGATATATCTGAGTTGTCTTCTGAGAGTACCTTTCGAGTGAACGGCCAGCGGCTCAAGCCTTTTCTAGATCATGAGCCGCGGGTCGCTGATCTTGCCCCTATTCATTTTGCGTGAGATGTGGTCTTTGACTCACATCTAATGCATCTCACGCCTGAGTTTCACTGATCTTCCGCCTTGTATAGATCCAGATGTCCATATCACTACATTCTTTAGTCCCACATCCCTTCCTTCATCTTGTGATTATGCTATACTTAGGGTGCACTTTACCCTAAGTATAGGGGGGATGTGAGACCTCTTGGGTATTTCTTGTGTTCCTGTTTACCCCTGTTTTTGCTGCCGATACTTAGGGATATTTCACCCTAAGTATAGGGGGGGGTAGACCCTGTACATTCTCCACTCAGGTTTTTCCTTAGTATACAGCCTGCTATACTTAGGATTATTTAATCCTAAGTATAGGGGGAAGACATGAGACCCTCTTGACTTTTCATTCTTCGTCTTTGTATATAGCCCTTCTTTTCACTTCCCTATACCTAGCACGAGTTATGTCTTATTCATCGCTCTTGACTCTTAGGACATCGTTCGAGCTAAGTATAGGGGGTGTGTATATATTTCATATATACTTTAGCCATAACTCGTACTTTGTGTGAGTGTGTTAATAAATAAAATGGCTAAAAATCACAAAAATTAAAAAATTAAATTTTTTTTATGTACATAAACCTCTTTTATTTGCACATAAATAGCTAGTGTACAAATTATTTTTGTAAAATTGATTTCAAAAATCTTTTGTGTAAAGCTTGTGTAAATATTTTTCTTATCAAAATTATGTATATAATACAAAATTTTTCCAAAATGTTTTGAAAATCAAAAGTTTGCAAAAATCTTGTGTAAATGTGTGTAAATATCTTTTTTGCAAAACTTGCACTTCATGCATCATCCATTCATGATTTCAAAACATTTTTCAAAAATTTTGCATGTTTGTAAAATTTGTGTACATAAGCATCTTTTGTACATATGTATATAGTTTTTCTGGATGATAGTTGACACTTAAACTAGCCTGGAATCAAATTGAGAAATGGAGCTTGATTAAGATCTTAATCCACCTAACTTCTAAGAGGAACCTTATAGGGCTTAGGTTCAAGGCTTTTCAGGTCCTTGATGACTTAATTCTTTGAGTCCACTAGGCTATGATCACATGTCATCTCAATGAGCCTAAGTAGAGCACTTAACAACAACACATGACTCATATAGATTATGGCTTTACTTGGACACCAGCACTATGCACCGAGCTCTCTACGGATGAGGTGGTGAGGAGGCAGTCTTCCTTGACTTGGGGTAGCATATGAGGGTAGTACTTCTAGGCGGAACCTCTCTTCTTCTTTTAGTGAAGGAAGTGCGTCTCAACTTGGTCTGGTTGCCATGAAGTCTAACGACGGAAGTTGTGGGTTGCAATAAAGCTTCAAAAGAGGGATAGTCTACTGGCTCAAGAGGAAAAACTCCTTGTATATATGCTGCACATGTATATGTTGTACAGATGCACTTGAAAAAAAAATGCAAAAAGAAAAATAGCTCCAAAAAAGTGGTGGGTCTGATAGAAAATGATAATCCCACCGGAGTATGTATATAGAGTGCAATAAGCAAAGCTTGGTTTCATGTTCCACCTGTTGTAGCTTGCAGCAGGGAGACTTGGCTACACTGGTCAAGCTCCCAAGGGTACTTGGCTACACTGGCCTTGACCCATTCTCTTCTTCTTCCTCCTCTTCTTGAGCCGGTTGAACTTGAACTTAGAAGGGAATACCCCGCTCCTCGAGGAAAGAGTGGCCAGATTGATGTCATAGAGTTACCTTGTTGGGGAGGGTTGTCAAGTTGCCATTTCTGAGGTGGAGAGCTTAGACCTCACTTTCACAGGACAAGAAAAGATTCATGGTCTTCAGGGTTTGTGATTGATGACTTGTTCTGATCCGGAGCATTGAGGAGTCTTGGTTATAGATTAGTGGAACTTAGAGGCTGTTGAGTTTTAGACTTAAGTCCAAATAAGGTTCCGACACATTAATAATCCAAAGATCTGATCAAGCTCCATACCCCAATTTAATGAAGGCAAGTTTAATAATCAACCTTGATCCATGTACATCCTCTTTTTCTTTTTCTTTCTTTCTTTTTCACTTCTTTTTCAAATAAGTGTTTGCTAAGGGACTAGCAAAGTTAAGTATAGGGGGGTGATGAATACCCATTCATCACTCTTTATTCTTATATTTTAGCTACAAAAACCTTTGCAAATACATGTAGATATGTGTAAATAGGAATAATTATCAAAAGCATGCATTGTGTAAAAACCTATAATTAGCATGTTTTTGTGCAAAAATAAAAGAATAAAGATTAAAAAGAAAAAGAGGGAAATATTTAGAATAAATATTGAGCAACCTAACCCAAGGGAGGGCTCAGCATGGGCCTGACCGCATAAAAGCCAAAGTAGAGGAAGATAGGGGCTCATGTGTGTAAATACCTATGTAAATAAAATAAAGATATTTTCCTCACCAAAAATATACTTGTAAATACTTGTATATATATATTTAGAAGTATAAAAATAAAGAAAAAGATAAAAATCAAAAAGAACAAAAATACCACCTTCACCATGTGCATAAACCACTCCCATATATTTATTTAACCTTATAAATAAATAAAATTAATTTCCAAACTTTTTGTAAATAGTCTCTATTATATATTGTAAATAAATAAAAATAATTAAAACAAAAACAAAATAAAAATAACAAAATTAAAAATACAAAAATACATTGTACATATACCATGTATATAGATGTACATATATATTTATTTTACCTATGTATATAAATAATAAAAATGAAATAAAAATACCCTTTTATTCCTTATTTTATAATGAAAATAAATAAAATATAAAAAAGGAATAAAATTGCATAAAAATAATAGATAAAAATCAAAAAAAAAAATCAAAAACCCTAATTGTGTACATATACCTATATAGTACCTACTATGTATATAGCTTATTTTTATTTCCAAAAATTAATTAAAAATCACTAAAAAATAGGAAAAAATAAAATAAAAATATTTCATGTTTTAAGTTTTTGCAAATTCGGCCATTTGCTACCTTAATTTTGAGTTTCAAGATTCAGCCACGTGGCCGATTTCCATTGGGTCCTGGGGATGTTGACCGCCCGGTCAACTACCCCCCCAGAACCACCTCCCGCGGATCTGGGTCGTGGACCCGATTTCTCCAATTTTCACCCGCTCGACCCGATCATCATTCCACCTAACCCTGGGTCCTAATCCGAGATTGATCGAACATGATCCACGCCCGGGGTGGGTTATGGGTATCCGTGCTCCGACAAGCACGCCCGGACCTCTCCTAGCCGGACCCCTAGCCGTATAAAGCTGTAGCTCCGCCACCTATTTACTCCATCCTTGGCCATTTGCTTCGTTCTCCAGTGAGCTCCAGAGAGTGCGTGAGGTGACAGCTCGCGTCTGAGCCTGTCGAAGCGAGGAGAGGGAGCTTCGCCATCGATCCGGCGAGCCCAGCCGCCGTAGCTCCGCCACCAGCGTGAGCTTCGAGCCTCGGAGCGAGACGATCCTCGAGGCGACGACCAGGAGCATCAGCAGCTCCTCCCCAGTCTCTCCGACCACCCAGGTATCCCCTTAGGCTTCCTGTTTCCTTTGATTTCCATTTTCGCCCAATTCGCGCCGCCGTCGTATATCGTTGATTCCGACCACTCCGTTACCCCTATCGATCATCGGAATCGACCTTCACACTCGCCTCCTCCCGACGCACCTTCTTCACCCATCCACTCAACCCAGCTCGCACAGGAGCTGGGAACTGAGCTCCTCCGTCCACCACCTTCGCCGGAGCTCGCCATCCCGACGCATCAGTCACCCCCATTTCGCCTAACCGGGTCGAGGCACTTTGCCCTCGACCCGCGAGTCTTCTGGGTTGTTTTGCAGGTCAAACCAAGGCCATCTGAGGCCTTTCTACGTTCAGACCAGGAGCCTCACCTCCGCCACCCTCGCCGCAGCTCTCCCGAGCTCGACTGGGCCATCGGAGGGCATCAGTAGCTGCGCACCACCACGCCGGAGCTTCTCCGATCCTCAGGCGAAGTAGAGGAGGCCGGGAGCGCTTCCATTTGGCCGGCGAAGTTCGCCGGCCGCCTGTTCATCCAGGACCTCCAGTTACCGTCGATCGTCCCCCCTCGCTCCAGTTTTGATCCGAGTCGTCCATCTCCGGAGCAGCCTGCATCGTCCGATCTGAGGAGGCGACATCTGGAGCGCCCGCCGTAGCAGCCATCTGATCATCCACGTGGCGCGCATCCATCCCATCCGCTTAATAAAGGGTAATTTACCCTTAGGCCCTGTCTTTATTTTTATTTAGTTTTAGTCCTGTAAATATTAAAGTCAGTTGTTTAGTTTTAGGGCTATTTGCATATTGGACCCTGTGCTTTCTGTTATTTGCATTTATACCCCTGCCAGTTGTGGACACATGCATCGACACGTGATATTGTGGTTTATTTGCAGTAGAGACCCCTGTAGTTCTGGATGTTAGTGAATGAATGAAAACTTTTATCTATTTGCATTTATACCCCTGTGCGTGATTTATTTCCACATGTGCGATATATTTTGGGTATTTTGCAGATAAGCCCCTGGACTTTTGGTACCTGTTACCAATAAGTCCTCGAGACTTATTTTTATTACATTTGGGTCCCTGAGTGCCCCAGGCACGCGCGTGGCGCGTGTTTTGCTGGGTATTTTGCACCAGACCCCCCAGAACTTTGGGTATTTGCACTTTGGTCCCTGTGCATAGTGCCCATTCTTTATTTTTGAATAAAATATCAAAACACCTCCAAATCCAACGAAAATTTGACACATGGCTCCTGCCATGGTGTAGAATTTTGTGGATTTTTGAGGACATTTTTGATTTCGTTTGATATTTTTAAAAAAATCAAAAACCTCTATTTTTGTCACTGTCTAGCTAGAAAAATCACAAAAAATATTAAAACTCATTAAAAATTCTATAAAAATTAGTTACTGTTTGTCTTGCTTAGTTTGATTTTCCAGCCAATTTTGGCTATTTTTCATTACTTAAAACTACTAAAAACTTAAAAATACTCAAAAACCTATAAAAATTCTAGTAAATAAATTAAAAACCCAAAAGTAATAAAATTGGTACCTAAATTTTCCTCATTTTGTCTTCTTTGTAGGAAAATTACCTCCAGGCCATTTTGAGGCTCTTAGATATTTTATCTAGGGCTTTTTGGCTCGGCTGGATAGTACCCTCTATTTCAGTCACCTTTTTGATTTTTTAGAAAATTTAATAAACATCAGAAAATTCTCAAAAACTCATCAAAAACACTAAAAAACACAAAATACATAAAAATATTTTTGTTTGAATTTTTGGTTGATTTTTAGTGCCTTAAATAAATTGTTGAAGTGTGCTTTTCTTTGTTTTTCTTATTTTCTTTATACATTAAAAATCCAAAAAAATATAAAATAAATTAAAACCACTAAAAAATATTTTCCTCTTTTATTTTATTTGTTTTTACTATTTCGTAGGCCGAGAGGCCAACCCGTGCTCCTTGAGTTCGACCCTGGGTGCTATACCAGGTTAATCCCATAGCCGGACCGCTATTTTGGTTTTATCTGATTTTATTGATATTAGTGGTTCATTTTTCTTGATTGACACATCTGAGTGACCGAGGTCGCAACGACCATCTTAGATACACCTGATTACCTTAGTCGCTCGGATTTTTGTGTCATCATCTACCTGGGTCCGTTGACCCAGGTCAAGCTCTCCTCTAACTAGGTCTGATCCGGGCAAGCTTCGTCGGACCCGATCTCTCGCTTTTTTCCTATCTAGCTCCGACCACTTCTCCCCTCGGTTCGCATGCCCGATTCTAGACCTAGGATCTACGATCTTTGTGGATCTATAGGTAGCGCCGGATCCTCCCAATATTTCGCACATTCTTCCGATCTTTCTAGATTCCCCAAGACCCTATAAAACATCTCCTTCGGCCTCCACTACAGCTCATCTCATCCCTCGCACCTCCTCTCTTCCATTTGCGTCCTTAGGATAGTGACAACATTACATGGCTCATTTTTGGGGCTTGGATTGGTGTCGGGTTGCACGCAGCTCGTACATGGCCGGAGAAGCTCCGTCGCGTTCGACATCCTCCGCCTTTCGCATCCGGGTCGATGCCAAGACCTTGCTTCCACTTCGCCTTGTTTCGCAGATCATCTTAGTTGCCTCAGGTATTAACCTGTCCTTTCCATTTCATCATTTCACCTCAATTTCACCCATCAGTTGACAACCACTATCTTGGCTCTGCCCTTCGCATCGGAGCCCCATCTCATCCGTCTAGCCGCTTCAATCGACATCCCATATCACCCCCATTCCTCACACACACCCTATCATCTTGAACCTTGCTCGTCGGAGTGAGATCAAGCCCCGACGTCCATCTATCACCTTCATCGGATGTCAATCTTCATCCCACTACGCTTCTTGTGTTTTCAGCTGCCAATAACTCCTATCGAGGGGCGTCGTCCTCGAGCATAGTCTACTCCTGCAGGTCCAGGCACGTACGAGGAGGCGATTCAGACCCCAACGGACATGACGGAGCATATCACCTCCATCTCACCCATCCAGCCATTCTTCATCCCATTGGAGTGTTCCACCATACGCGCATCCCTTCTAGTGACGTGATGAGCCTCTCGACGAGTCGATCAAAGCCGAGAAGCATAAGATATAGCCGATTGAAGTTCCGCCTACACCACCTTCTTCCAATTCATCTAGAGGCAATCAGCACCGTCAGATTGAGACCTCTTCTGCTAGAATCAATCTAGACCATCCATCCATGCCTTTTCTGTGATGTTAGATCAGATTTCCAAGTGCATCTGACACACACGCTCTCCTGCGATCTAAACCGTCAGATCTGCTCAGCAACGGTCGATCAGGACCATACACATGTGCCACATCTCCGATCGTTAGATGTTTCTAAAAGGCGCATCAAAGCTGCTAGAGACGTCATGTGCCATGCATGCCTGCCAGGGGTATATTGCATTTTTCACCTAGCTATTTCCTTTATTTCGCTTTAGTTTAAAAATTGTAATAATTAGTTGAAGACTTTTTACAGTTTGGACCTCATAGTTTCTTCATTTACATTTTAGTCTAGTTGAGCCTAACTCACATGTTACACGTGCTTTTGTGGGTATTTTGCAACCATATGCTTGCGTTTATGATTGGTTAATGAAACAGAAATTATTTAACATATTTACATTTATACCCCTGTGATCTGTGAACCATGTTCAACATATGTTTTTTTCTAGGCTAATTGCATTGGGGCCCTTGTATTCTTATTGCGTGTTATCATTTGGTCTCAAAACTTAAAATAATTACATCTTGGTCCTCTACATTCAACATTTTCTTCTTATTTTTTATTTATTGCAATGAATATTAAGTTGGACCTAAAAATTCTACAAAATTACCTTGTAGCTCCTTCTAGCATGTTGTTTGTGTGGTAATTATAGTTTGCCAATTTTATTTTATTTTCTATTATAAAAAATCAAAAAATCCATCAAAAAATCCTTGTTTACCTTAGACAAATCATAAAAATTCGAAAAATATTTAAAAAAATTCCAAAAAAAATACCGTAGGTATATTTTCTCCTATATTAGCTACTATATAAATTTGACTTGAAAATATTTTGTAAAACCCTAAAATTTTACAAAACACCAAGAATCTTTTAAAAATCATATAAAATCTATTAAAAAGATCCAAAAATTGTGATTTTAGTTCCTGTTTGTAGATACCTTCCTCTGCTTTTTATTAAAATTAACATATAGAAGTTTTGACTTATTTGATATTTTATATTTGCAAAATACTTATATTTGTTCACTGTTTGCTTGCTTTCCTGGTTTTTGATTTTTAGAAAATTTTAAAAACATTTAAAAAATCCCCCAAAATCCACAAAAATAGTATAAAACCTGTAAAACACAAAAGTATTTTTACTTGAATTTTCTGTATCCTTTTAACCTATTTGAAAAATATAAAAAGAGGTGTTTGTTTGCCTTTTACTCTTTATTTCAATTCTCCTTATTTTCAAAAACTGAAATTTTATAAAATTAAATATCATTAAAAAGAAAACAAAATTCCTTCGATTCTTTGAGTCACCTAACTAGTTTATTAAAGTGCTCCTTGTGTTCAACTCTATTCGCTATATCAGGTTAATAAAAGTAGCTATACCACTTGCTTGATTTGTTCGATTTCTTTAGTGGTTAAATAATTTTCTCGATTTTCAACTTGATTGATTTGGGTGAACAACGACGTATTAATTAATCAGCTTAACCCGAATTAGCCCGGACACTTATCAATAGTGCACCAAATAATAAAAAGATTACAATACTAAAGAAATCGTTAAAAACATCCATATATATATATATAATGGAATGTTTACATATAAAGTAATTTTTGAAAATCCATACGTGTACGTTAAATTATCCTCGTCCAATTTTTCTTATTTTAAACAAGTCATAATATCATAATTAATAATAAACTCAAATATTTCTATTTCATATATTCCGATTTCTCTTATTCAGAAAATGGAAAATCATACGTCACATTTAAAACTAAGAAATGTAAAACATTTCACATTGGTAAGCTTAACACCAATAATAAGGATGAAAAGATCCCACTAATCATTATATCCGCTAAGTATATTTCATTTTTTATATTTAGCTCATTAATTAATATTTTATGGATATGATTGTTATCTTCATTCTTAGGATTTATTCAAAAAGAAGGGCTCCGCTTGGAATAATATCAAGATACTTTGAAGTTAAATCAAAATTTATAGCTTTCAAAAAATATTAAAGAAGGATACTGGCGCAAGTTTCTAATAAAGTCAACTCCAATTACTTTCGACGTTCCTGTTGAAACATAAAAATTGTTAAGGAGGAAAAATAGACGATGGGTAGCCATACATACGAAATAAGTTATTACCATGTTAGAAATTTGATAATAATGCATAAAATCAATCTTAGTCCACCTTATGATATAACAGAGATTTTGTTACATACACTTTGGTGTGCATCATGTACATTTACGACAATTGGGAGTTGGGCATGCGAGGGTCTAGGCAGACAAGTGATGGGTTAGGGAGTTGCAAATAGGATCTAGGCGTAGTGTGTCCATAAGGGAGTTGGACGTGCGGCTCCGAGAGGGAGGCGGGGGCACATCGCGTCCGAGACTGAGGTCAAGGTACGATGGGTCCGTGAGGGAGCCAGTGCATGACAGGACCGAGAGGAAGGCATGTTTGTGATGCATCAAAGAGGGAGCCAGGGTTCGATAGTCCAGCGAGGGAGTCGGAGTGCACAACGTTCGAGATGAAGGTCGAGGCGTAATAAGTGCATGATGGAGCCAAGCCGAACATATGACGGACGAGGAGGGAGGCGAGAGGAGTCACGAAGAGAATCAAGGGTTATTTTATGGTTTCAACAAGAGATAAAGGGAGGCACTGATGAAATTTTGAGTTACTTTGACGAGGTACAAATGAAACAATTCAAATATCTCTATAGGGGGGGACGTTCCCTCCATGTCCAAAGTATAGGCCCGCCCATGTCTGTGTGTAATTAAAACTGTGTAACAAAGTAATATGACTTTGTACACCACTATTCATACAATTGTTATGAATAATTACATTTAGTATATGCATTCTATGTTCAAATCATCCCAAATATGTTTATTGTTGTTAATTTATAAAGCATTTTTTTTTGAAAAGGAAAAGGATGAGACTCCTTTAATGGCTCATCCAAAATAAATAAATTCAAAAAATAAACTGTTTACAAATGCCAGGTGTCAAAAAGTACTCGGACGTGGCCCATTACATTTTCAAACTAAAAATGCACACCCTTGAAGACTAACTCATTTCTCGCTAGCCAAATCGCCCACAAAAGCGCACAAGCTCTTACACGCCCTTCCCTTGAATCTGTCTAATTTCTGCCAATAGAACTCCGGAAATATTCTCGACCATCCCATCTGACGCCTGGGATATTTGCAGACCTCCAAACCTCCATCGAACCAGGACATTGGAAAAAAAGATGACCAATCTCCTCTTCTCCTCCGTCACATCTACTACACTCCACCTCTGTAAAAGGGAAAAGCCGGCCCCTTCGGGCAATTTATAAAGCATTTTTGTCAATATTTATAATTGATACATATTCTTTTTTTAAGTATAAAGTAATGCAATTTTCATTCCCATAATGTTCATATATAGGTACTTTGTAATTTAAAATAAATAAGAACATGATTATACGTATATATTTATATGAGTTTCCGAACATTTTCATCCTTACGATAATTCGAAATTTTCTTCTTTCCAAATTATTGAAATGCTTCATCATTAGGCCCTTTTTATGAAATTCGTTGGGCCGGAGCCTTTAGGTTTGATCCTACGCATGGACTGGGCCCATCATTTGTTTCGATTCTCCTTTTCAGCCATTTTTATTTCGGACATCAAAATGTAGTTGACGGAGTACATTAACAAGTTGTTAATCTTAGTTCAATCCTCCTTACTTTTTCTGATCGCATTTGTCTATTATTACCGTAATTTCCGTTATTGTTATTACTTTTAGTTTATGATGCACTTACAATAATCATATTTTATCTCGACCATACAAACCAAGTCCTTTAAACCATTTACATATCGACTCGACTGCACATATCTTGATTGATTTCTCTATTTTTGATTTCAGACGAGATTTAGATACATACAAAATAATGCATGTATACATACATACAATATTGTGTTTAGTAAACAACTAAGCTAAACCCAGACCCCCTTGATCTCCGACATGACTACTTCTCTTTGCGTCAACAACTTCATAGGAATTGTAATATAAAAAGCTTCAAGTAGGCTTTAATCCGTAGACTGCTATATTTTTAGAGCAACCCTTCCACAACTATAACTTTCATTGATTGGTTAAATATTTTTCTCATGGTGTGTGTATATAATGGTATCTTTTTAAAATCACTTCATACATGGACCTTATTTGATTCAAATTCGTAATTTATCTTTATTCGATTCCTATCTTAAGTCGGATTCAATCTGGATTCCGTGTTTGATGAAATTCAATCTGAATTCTTATTCAGATATGTTATGATATGGTTCCCTAAATTTATCCGACTCATATCTATATCTGTATCCGTATTCGGATATACATGAAGTGGATATGTATATGGAAATAGCCATATGTGATTCGCATCTGATCCACTTCCATCACTAAATATATATGAGAACCATATAAAAACCTTTCACATACATGGATATGCATGTATGTTGTAGTGGTTTTAAAAGCGTGGTGTAAGGAAATATATACAATAAAAGGTTCTTATGAACATTCCCTCTGTTTTGCTTGGGAATATTGTAGCCCTCAAACGTTTTTTTAACCTCTTGCCCTTTATTTTGGTGATATTTTCTTTTGCGTGGTTGCTTCCTTATCTTGGGGCAACACACTCTATCTTTTGATGAAATGAAATTACGGTCGTTTATCTACAATAACAACAACAAAAAAGCCTTCTACCACAATTAAGTAGGGTTGGCTACATGAATTTTTGCCTCCATTCAGATTTACTTTTAGTCATTTTCGAGCTTCAATTCAAATAACTAAGATCCCTTCAGATAGTTCATTCCAACACTTCTTGGACATTACTCGCCCTCTCTTAACTAGCAAATTATGGTCGTTTATCCATGTTCTCAAGTGATATCAAAAATATAAATGGAATTTATACACAGAGATAATAAAAATTCTGACAATAGGTTGAGCCAAAGCTTTGTTGCGTTCTCAATGTCTATTGTCTATTTTGGTAAAGTTGAAATTTTTGATAATAAACTTTGGTCCGTCCCACTTTCGATTGTCTTTAATACATAGCATGAAGAACTACGGAAATAAATTTGGCATTCCTTCAATTGGAAACTGTTATGTTTAAAAAAAAAAGCTCTTTCCCACGTTGAATAAGTTGTCATTATTTTTGCACATAAAGTAAGTTGTCGTTGATATTTCTCTTGTTACCTTTATCAAAAAGACAAATTAATAATGGGCCTTCAAATGGACATTCCTATGCAATATATCGTGTTTTTTATTCAATACATTTCCACTCAACCCTACATTATATCCAACTAAGTTTAGGTTGTGGATAATTTGCCCAAGGATCTTAGTAGTCTCGAAATTAGGAGTGGAACAAGTACTATGTTTTTTTTGAAAAAAAAAGATCAGTTTCATTCATCAATGAAGTGGCTAAAACATAAAGTTTCAAGTACGTGTGTGTGAACATAGATTAACCCGCACACACAACAAAAAGGTATGAAAGTTCTAACAAGGATGTTGTCATGTCAGAAAACAACGTAACTAAGCCGCCAACAGAGAAACCGAAAAGCCCTAAACGGTAGAAAAAGTTGTTCTTCTGAGGTCATGTTCGTTTGGAGAATAAGCACGAGAATAAGGAGTTATTCCTCATCTGGTGCGGTTCTCAAAGTACACCTATTTCCATTCACATGTCATTATTTCACTTTTGTTCCTAACTTTATTTCACTTTACCTACTATTCTTCCATCTTATTCTCCTTATTTATATCTTTTCTGATAAACAGAAAATATGCCTTTATTTTCATTATTCTCCATCCTTATTTCTACTTATTCTCGAACTGAACAACATTAGATAATGTTATTTTTTATCCGCAGGGCCCGAGAGTAGAACGTTGGAGCATAACCGTTTAGAGAGTGAAAGCCGAAGTAATGAGTGTTTGTTAGAGTGGATGTTGTTTGGTAATTACCGGATAAAGATTAAAAATCCCCTCTTTCCAAACTGGGGATTGACATCTACAGTACATTCTCGAACTTATGATCGGAATACAGATTGAAAAGAGCACAAACTGATGACTTAATACAATACTTCCAACCTTTCCTTTAAATTATGTTTATGAATAATGAACGTAATAGTCAATTCACACCTTATATTTCGTTAATGTATACGGTATATCATAATCGATAAAATAACTATCCGCATACGTTTTCTTCTATACAATTAAAAGCAATTTAGGTGCAATGATGTTTTGTCAAAATATTTTTTTCTTAGCACCTAACAACTGTTGGCATTATAAAAAATAAATCTATCTTTAAAAAATAAATACCTTAATATAACATTTTATTAGTCCTTGACTGTATTAAAATGAGATTATAATAACATTTTTAAAAATTTGTCTTGTTAAATATATAACGATAATATTATTCACTATGACATTATTGTGTATACTTGGACATCCAACTCGAGCCGTTGTTGTTGTGCCTCCCATGCCCACGGTACCGGATCCTAGGCATCCCTGGACTCCAACTCCCTTGCATAGCGATGGTACATGCCCACCCTCATTCTTTGAGTAATATCACTTCCTCTCTCTCATCCCATTTGTATGTCTAACCCGAGATGGTGCGACTTCCTTCCCTATGGTGCCGGCTCCTCCGCCGGACGGTATCCTCGGCTGCGCCATGTGTCCCTGCCAACTCCCCCCATCCATTCAACTAGTCACCCTGCTTCCCCCTCAAACGTGCCACCAGATTGCTAAATCTCGGCTTCATTATTTATTTATTTATTATTGTTTGTCAGTGTGCCCCCTTAGTCTGTGAGGCGGGTCCGTCATTGGTTATTGTTATTATATCATAAGAGATGCTCTATATAGCAATGCTTTCACATTGCTATGTTTTTAAATGTCAATTAATCATCGTTAAATTTTGAACTAAAAACTAGCAGGAATTAGCTAAACTATTTAAAAGTGACAATATAATGACATAACAACTGATATTCTACTCGTCGAAAAATCTAGTATAAAAAATAATTTCATAGTAAATAATATCATCATTATATATTTAAGCAGAGGTTATAATAACGGATTTATAAAAAAAGATCACCATATACGCATTTTGGTGCTATGCTTATAATGAATTGGTCCCTCACCTACGACTTCTGTGTGTGAAATAATTTCCATCCAATCAAGCAATATATCGCTATGCCACAATAAAAAAAAACGTTTGTAGATAGTAAAGAATGATAAAACAGATATTTAAAAATAAAAAGTGCTGAACAATAAAGCAAAGGGATATTTACATCTATAACATTGAGTAATTTCATAATTATGTACATAATCTTGCATTTTTGTGAATTACACCAGGACCTCGAATAATGCTTAACTCTTACATGACATGACATTGTGTTAACATCCATCTATTTTCCCGTTAACTTTGATGGAATCTGTTTATTTCACCCTTTATGTTAAAGATAATTACAAATACTACCACTCTCCTTTCTCTTATCCTTTCTTCTCTTCCATAGAAACCCATCAACGTCGGGGAGGAGGTGGGTGACAACAGGGGACATGTGAAGGAGGAGGAGGTGGTGGGCGACTACAGGAGAACCTGAGGAGGAGGAGGAGGAGGAGGAGGTCAGGGAGTAGGAGGGTGTTAACAGAGGACCTGAAAAGGGGGAGGAGGTTGTGGGAGGAGGTGGGCGATGACGGAGGAACTGGGAAGGAGGAGGTCAGGGGAGGAGGTGGGCAACGAAGGGAGGACCTGAAGGTGGAGGAGGAGGTCGGGAAGGAGGAGGGTAGCGGCTGGAGGACCTCGAAGTAGGGGTGTTCGTGGGGGTGAAAACCCGCTCCATTTGAAGTTGACCTGATCTGATTCATTATATTGGATCAACGGGTTAGCCTACCAATCAAAATGGTTATCCATTAGATTGGATACCTATTGGATATCAGATTACTCGTGGGTATCCATGGATTCAAAAGAATTAGATGCAAGCCAAACAAAATTTGTTAAAGCTTTCAAAATAAGATTTTGTGTTAAAACATAAATGACAAAAAAGTCAACCACTATAGAATTTGCGATTATATTTTAAAATTGAAATATCCGAAGTCAAAATATGTTCAAAATGAATATGCGAGATGGCACACAATATATAAAATTGACACTTACATATCAATATAGAATGTGACAATTTCATATCAATATTTGAGGTGCCGCTGTGGCACGGACTTCTATTCTATTTCGACATCTCCAATGTTCAAACATTAAATTTCTCTTAATCATGAATTATGCATTCCTATTTATCTAATTATGATTAAATTGGTGATTTTTTAAAATCATTTTCTTCAAATAAGAAACATTAATGTGGTTTGAATGAACATAAATGTAATTCCGTATAAAATATGTGAAACAAAGCAGTGGGCGAAGGAGCCCCCCCACCCAAACATCGCCACCGAAATATGCATTGTTGTCAATTGCTTGCAGGTCGGATAAGGTGACGGATCGGACATAAATCTTAACCGTTTTGAGCAGCGCTTAAGACACACCTACCTCTATCTTGATAGAGCCAACTGGCACACATACAAACGGAAATGGATATATCTGTATCTATTTTATAAATATGTTGGCATTCGTATCGGTATCTATTTTAGATAAATATGAATATATATATATATATATATATATCAATCATTTGGATATCTGCAAAAAACTATATCCGTAACCTTAAATCTGTTCGTGTGTGTATATACATAATATTTGGTATGATTTTTATGATATTATGACATTTACCATAAAGTATTTCTAATATTATACGTAAGTTCATTAATATCCGATTTACATAACTATTTTTTAAAGATATGGTACCATTATAGATTTCATATCCGTCAATATCTGTATCGGCATCCCTATTCATATTAAAAAACAGATAAGGATATGATAACACCTATATCCATATATGTATTCGTCCATTTGCATTCCTAGTGAATACCACCTAAGTAAGCCCATAGGCACCGTCCGGATTGGAGGAGTTATGAGATGGGTTGACCCATGGTTATCCGCGGACCATTGTATCGGAGCCCCGCATGTCACGGGTAAAATAGGGTTGGATACCTGACCTGATGTGATTCTTTGGATACCAATTGGTTTATAATCGATCAATATGGATCTGGTCGGATAACTGTGAAATCCGTGAACCATGCACAGTCCTATCTGAAATAGGAGGAGAGGAGGTTGGGGAGGAGGAGGGTGGCATCAGGAGGACCTAGAGGAGGGTCGTGGCGGGAGGGAGGGGTGGGTCCTTTGAGGAGGAAAGAAAAGGGGTAATTTTTTATTTTTTGGAAATTTTAATAACCGTTAGATAGTCATGGGTCAAACTAACCCAATGATCTAGTTGAGTTAACGGACAAATCTAACAGTAGGTTATATGTGTGAGACATATTTACTATTCAGAATTCCTAATGTAATCGACGATTACACAAAGTCATGTACATAATTATGAAATTACTCATATAAATATCCCTTAAGCAAAATACACAAAAAAGTACTCCACCTCCCGTTCTCGTAATTGCTAGTGCTACAAGAAGCATATAAAATTGCATATTATCTACTTGTACGCATAGGAAATATGAAATGATCGATTTTTTTGGTGCACGCCTAACAATATAGAAAATTATGAAAATTTGACCATTGTGGTGGCAAGGCCCTTCCCCCACTTACCTCATGTGTGGGTATGGAGGCTCCATCTTTCCAATTATGCCATGTGAACAATTCAAAGGCATCAATATTTTAGGTCTTATACTACTCTAATTGCATGTGGGAGTCTATACACCAACACGCGGTTCAAAACTGCCAGCGTAGACACCGAAACCGCCGGGGTTAAGGTGGACATTTCGCCGGCAATCTATCTGTCGACGATGATAGTAATGCCGGCGGTTCTCAAATACCCGAGAAGGGTTTATGACATTAGAATAGAGAGCAATAAACATGTTAGCCTTATGTTATATTATTCAACTATTATGTTAGCCTTATGTTATATTATTCAACTATCAATGTTTCAAGTTAGAGAATCTTCTTACTTGCTCTATATATTAAAGGTCGTGTAACAGATACTGTTCATAGTACTGTAGTTAAGTTTTTGTTGTAATATAAATGTTTAAATAACGTTATTTGCTAATTGGAAAACAATCATTGCGTGGTGGTTTTATTTGGACGTCACATGTTGGAGGATGGTTTTTTTAGAAATTAAATTAGGGTTTTTATCACTTGTGCCCCTCCGAGATATCGCAATTTCAGTTATGCCCCTATCTTTTTGATAATACCAGTTGTGCCCCTCACTTCTTGCTAATCTATCACTTGTGCCCCTCGGGTTAGTGACCGTCCATCCACAGTGCAAACGGACGTTAACTTTGAGGACATAAGCGGAATTAATTTTAAAAATAGGATTCAATGGTCATTTTACACCTTCTTCCCCATCCTCTTCTTCTTCCTCCTCTTCCCCCATCTTCTTCCTCCTCGCAGCTTCGCCTCGAGCTTCCCGAACCTCCTCCCAGCTCCGCCCCGAGCTCCCCGCACCTCCTCTCAGCTCCTCTTCCTCCCCTTCTTTTCCTTCTCTCTGGCCTCCTCCTCCGTCATCACCTCCCCTCGCCCCCAGCTCCGTCGTCGCCTCCCCTCACCCCAGCTCCTCCGTCAGCCACCAGCTCCCCCTGTCCACGCACCTCCAGCTCTACCCCGAGCTCCCCGTCCTCACTCCCACCACCACTGCCATCTCCCCTCGCCCGGCTCCTCCTCCCCAGCCCTCTCCCGCACCTCCTCCCGAGCCCCAGCCTCTCCTTCCGCCACCTCCTCCCCAACCCGACCCCCGCCCAGCTCCTCCTCCCCAGCCCTCTCCCGCACCTCCTCCCGAGCCCCAGCCCCTCATTCCGCCACCTCCTCCCCAACCCGACCCCCGCCCGGCTCCTCCTCCCCAGCCCTCTCCCACACCTCCTCCCGAGCCCCAGCACCTCCTTCCGCCACCTCCTCCCCAACCCGACCCCCCGCCCGGCTCCTCCTCCCCAGCCCTCTCCCGCACCTCCTCCCAAGCCCCAGCCCCTCCTTCCGCCACCTCCTCCCCCACCCGACCCCCGCCCGGCTCTACCTCCCCAACCCTCTCCCGCACCACTGCATCCATTACTCTCGTCATGGCCTCTACTTCGAATCAAGAGCTCCACAGAGCTGCGGATGATCTTCACCTTCTCCTGCAGCACTCTCTCCGACCCGCTGCTGAACGTGCGCTTAAGCTTCCACACCGCAGACAGCACGGCGGCTCCCCGCTGCGCGCTGATGGCCCCTGCGACCTCGAAGGCCGTGGCGAGCTCGGACTCTAGTGATGAATCTCCATTTCATCACCTTTATTCTATCATTTTGGCCTCAAAAACCCCAGCAAATGCATGTAAATAGCATCAAATTGTACATAATAGCATTCATGATTCATTGTATTAATTACACATTAAATAAGGTGTTTAATGCCAAAATTATAGAATAAATAGAAGAAAAGAAAAAGGAATAAAATATTGCAGATATTTTATGACCCGAACCCCGAGACCAAGGCCAGCATGGAATTGGTCGACAAGGAATAAAGTAGGGGGAGATAAGGGCCAGTGTACAATAAATACCTCATTTATTCATGCATTTATTTATGCATTTTTACACCTATTTTGTACATAATTATTTATTCATCAAATAAAGAAACTTTGTTCATGAAAGTTGTAGATAATAATGTAAATAAAAATACAAAATTGAGTTTGTGTAAAAATAATACTCAGTGTACATTTTATACACAGAATAAAAAGCCAAAACCTCAACTTCACAGACCCATATCTTGCAAATAAAAACCCAAATCACCCAAACTCACCTTTAATTCTATATAGCTTTCCAAGAATTATTTAATAAAATTGGTTTCATAATTTTTGGAGTCCATCTGCAAAAGTTAGGTTTTTGGCCCCCATTGTGCAGCCTGCTTGATTAAAATATTCAATATATTCCTTGTCTATTATTTTTATCAAATTATATTTTTAGAATTTTGTAAATAATGTATATAATACATGTATATACTAAAATTAGAATAAAACTAAAAAGAATTGATAAAATAAAATAAGCCTATGCAAGTTAATAGGCAAAAGTCCTATGATCAAATATGTACATAAATAAAAGGGGAAAACATTCTTTAATTATTTTCTTCTTTTATATTTTTGTAATAATGTAAATAGTACATATAACTTATTAAAAATGTAAACCCAAAATAAAAATCAAGAAAAAAACATTAAATAAATTAAGTATACAAAATACATAGGTAAAATACCAAGAAGAATACCCACATATACATATATCCATTTCATTAAAAATGAAAATAAACTCATAAAAATTAAATAAAAATACCTTTATACTCACAAAAATAAATTATAAATTTATAAAATAAGCCAATAAAATAATAAAATAAAATAAACAAATAAAAAATTAAAAGATACAAAATACATGTAAATACACACATATACACTTTATTAAAATAAAACTATAATAAAACACTTCAAAAAATTCTATAAAAATCGTAAATAAATACTACACGAAATAATACACATTTTTTATTTTATAAGAAAAAAATAATAAAATCATTTACTAGGTTAAATAAATCAATTTCGAATGAGGGTTCCTATTTTGTCTTCTAGCGGCCGATCTGAACCAATGGGGCGCCGTCCCTTGTTGACCGCCTGGTCAACTGTCCCATCTGGGACCTGGCGTCTCTGAACCATCTTTTCCCTGGATTTCGTCCCTTTTTTACGGCCATCTCATCCATCGATCGAGCTCGCTTCCTTAACAAGAAATGATCTCTGATGATCACTCATACCCGCCGATAACTTGGATCAATTTGATACTCATTGGATCAAGCAATAATCGCCAGTCAATAAGGCTCCAGGCCATCATCTATAAATAAGAAGCTCCGCTCCCTTCCTCAGATTTGGCCAATTTTAATCCATCCAAAAGCCCTGATTTCGTTCCTGGGACGTTCCTCGTGACAAGGGGAGTGCTCCAGCACCTCGAATCGGCCGGAGGAAGGACAATTTTGAAGCGGCGGAGCTACGGCATCCGTCCTGCTCCCTGGTGGCCCCCAGGTATAAGAGCTGCTTCTTTATCGCTTTTTAGTTAGGTTTTAATGTTAAGCTTTTGATTCCAGTAGTTAGTTTAGTGTTTAGTTAATCAGTGTAGCTTAGAATCCAAAATTCGAAGTTCGCCGGAGCTCCGCTCCGGCGACTTCTCCACCGTGATTTTGACTGTGTCCGACCGCCTCGTTCACCCCATCTCGTTCCTCGTCGTATTCTCCACCGATTTGTCGCCTTTGTCCAACCGAGGACCTCTGGTCTTCGCGAATCGGGGCTCCTCCTCCGCCTTTCGCCGGATCTCCTCCGCCACACCTCACCTTGCTGTATAGCTTCAAAACCCGGGGTCGAGAAGGAAGCCCTCGCTCCCCCGGTTCTTCCTATGCAGGTCCAACGAAGAAAGAAGCCCATCTGGGCTCGAATCGACCTAGGAAGAGGTTCCTGGAGGTCTTGTCATTCATCGACCTCGTCCGAGCCCTTCAAACCTTCAGGAGCCATGGCGCGACCTTCAAGAGATGCGGAAGACCTCCAGCCACGTTTTGAGCAACCCAGATGCGCGGGAGACGCCCAGAGGAGCCCATGCTTCTCGATCGAAGCTCGCCGGGGGCGAGCTTCTTCCCTGTTCTTCCGGAGGGCTCCAGCGCCGTCAGATCAGGAGGCTCGGCCCAGATAGCACGTGAATCGTCAGATGAAGCCCCGCACTTACCGTCCGATCAGCGAGGCTGATCTAATCTCAGCCGTCATCTGCGAACCGGTATCGACCGACGGATACGCGACACGTGTCAAGTGGAAGACGACCAACCATCGGATCAAGCGCCTGTTGGGGGTAAATTTCAGACACCTCCCCCCGCCTTTTTGTATTTGTATTTTAATGCTATAAATAAAAATCCCCGTTGTAAATAAATTGTAAAATTTATGGAAGGCCCCCTGTAGTTTATGTATTTACATATTAGTCCCTACGTATCTCACGTGCAGCAACCACGTGAGGCACGTGATTTTTGCACTTAAACCCTGCCGGGTTTTATTAATTGTAAAATGGCCCCGAAAATAAAATTAAATGTTTATTTTTGCTGTGATTTTTGCACTGAGGACCCTGAGTTCATTTTTATTTGCAAAAATGCCCCTGCTAGGCCATATATTTTTGTATGCTTTGTCCATTTATTTTGTGCCTCATATCAACTTGAAAAATTTTGCAAAAATGGATATAAGCTCCTTTTTGTTTGTTCTTGCATGCTACATTTTTAATTTTTAATTTTGTTGCATTTTTGCATTTATTAAAAATAAAAAACATGCCTTTTATTTACTGTCTAGCTTAAAAAATGCCAAAAAAATAGTAAAATACCTCGAAAAATTCCAAAAAAATTTACTATAGTCTATTTTAGCCTAATTAAGTGTCAATCCAAAAGTCATTAAAAATCTCAAAAGAAAAACCTTAAAAATATAAAAATACTCAAAAACTTCAAAAAAATAAAAAATTCTAGAAAATCTTAAAAATTGTAAATTTAAGTTCTTAGTTCCTATATTTTATCCTCTTTCTTTTAAAAATAGTTGGGAAATTTTTTGTGGCTGAGTGATATTTTTAATTACCATTTTAACCCCCAGCCAGTAGTTACTCCACTATTTGCTTTATTTCAGTATTTAAAAATACCAAAAATCTGTTGAAAAATGCCCAAAAATCACAAAAACATTAGAAAATCATAAAAATAACAAAAAGACTTTATTTTCGAATTTTTGACCATTTTATGTATATTTTTTAAATATTATATCTCCCCTTTATATATATTTTCCCCTATAACAAAAAAGGAAAAAAAAGAGAGCATATATATATATATGTATTTTTATATTTGTATTCTATAATTTATATATGTTAGAGAATACCATATATTATTGTTCCTTTATTTACCTCTATTTCCTTATGTTTCACCGTTTCCTTATGAACTGTTTCCCTATGTAACCCCATAGGGGTATTTATGTAAGTTCTCCTCTGAGCACCATAGGGTTTAGTCCTATATAAGGACCCCTAGACCTCACAGAATATATACAGTTTTACATTCCTTAACATGGTATCAGAGCATGTTCGATCCCTACCCCTACCCCACCTACCAGCCTCGTCATGATCGTTCCCTAGGGCATCCGCCGCCCTAGGCCATCACGCCTCCCGCGCCTCACCGCCTCCCGCCTCCAGGCCTCCACGCCCGCCGCCCTCCTTGCCCTCCTCGCCTTACGCGCCCTCCACCTCCGCCACCTCCGCCAGACGCGCACCCTCCTGCTGCGCCTCCTCGCCAGGCGCACAACCTCCACCCGCTTCCCCGACGTCCCACCACGCCACCCTCGCCACGCCCTCCCACCACGCCCTCCTCGCCAGGCGCACCCTCCCACCAGGCGCACCCTCCCACCACGCCCTCCTCGCCAGGCGCACCTGCTGCGCCCCCTCGCCCTCCTGGCCCCTCGCCCTTCTGGCCCCTCACCCCACGGCACCTCGCCTCCAGGCCCCTCGCCCCACGGCCCCAAGGCCCCTCGCCCAACGGCCCTTCGCCTCCAGGCCCCTCGCCCCACGGCCCCTCGCCCAACGGCCCCTGCCCTCCAGGCCCCTGCCTCGCCCCATGGCACCTCGCCCTCCAGGCTCCTGCCTCTGCTCCACGCCTGCTGCAGGCCCCTGCCCCACGGCCATCGGCCTCCAGCCCCTACCCCTCGGCCCCACGGCCTCTTCCCCACGGCCCCTGCGGCCACTGCTCCTGCTACACGGCCCCACGGCTCCAGCGACCTCTTCGGCGTCCTCCTCGCAAAGCCTTTGGCTCTATGCGCCCTAGACCCCCAACCGTAGATTGATGGTCTTGCACGGCTACATCGGAATGGTTTGCTAGTTGCGTATGATCTCTATTTCCTCTGCATACTAGGTCATTGTATTTTGATCACTGCGGTCACCATGACATCTGCTCCTGCGTCTTCGGACTCCAAGCCCCTGTACCCTACTTCATCTATGATGGTACAGGGCACCTCTATTAAACTAAAGGGCTCGGAGAACTATGTACTATGGTCTCGATCCTTCAAAATATTCATTGGTGGCCAACGCAAGATTTATATTCTAACTACCATTCCGCCTGCCGAGACAGACGCCAACTATGACACCTGGTACGTCGACAATTGTCAGGTCATCACTTGGATGACAAATAGTGTTGATCCTAATATTGCGTCAAATTTGCTCTACAAAACAACTGCAAAAGAAATGTGGGAGAGTCTTGAGAATACATACTCCCAGAAAACAACCAAATCCAGGCTTTCTGACATTTACACAAGGATTTGGTCTGCAAGTCAAGGAGAAACCTCCTTGATAGAATATTACCGGCTCCTCACAGGGTTATTTGAAGAATTGCTTATATTTCAACCTGCATGCTGTGACAAGCAAATAGGTGAAAGAGCAGAATGGCAGGTGTACCGTTTTCTCTCCGGCTTACACCCTCGATACAAATCTGTTAAAGATCAATTCTTGACAGCGGCTGCCCTACCGTCTCTTGAAACTATTTTTGGCAGATTACAGGAGCTGGAGTCACCCAACCCATCACCTCCTACAGACACTGCTGCTCACTTTGCTGGAGGATGCCCACCTTTCCAAGGAGGACGAGGCCGTACGTTTGGTCGCGGTCGAGGATGAGAACAGGGATGGGGACGTGACTCAGGACGCGGCCGTGGTCGTGATTTTTCTAATGCTCGTTATCCAGCATGTACACATTGTGGCCGCTGGAACCATCCATCTGACAAATGTTGGGCTACCTTTGGCATGCCCAAAGCTAATAACGCATATGAGGCAACATATTATGACACAAATTATGATACTATGGAAACCTCCCAAGCTCAGTCTCTCACAGAGGCTTCAGCATCGTTTACTGCTGCAGAATGCGCTCGTCTTCGCCAGCTCCTTCAGAACCCAGTTGTTGACACTACGCATTCAGGCCCTACTGCGACTCTAGCAGTCACCACAGGTACAATTGCCAGTTCTGCCTCCACCTCTACTTCTACCTGGATCATCGACTCGGGTGCCTCAACCCACCTCATAGGAGAATGTAGTCTCCTCACCTCTCCCAGGGAGCCCTCTACGGTGAAGCACGTTCGTGTGGCCAATGGAGCCTACTCACCTATCACTGGTGTGGGGACCATGGAATTTAGCCCTAAACTTAGGCTAACGGATGTTTACTGTGCTCCTGCTTTTCCTCTCAGTCTGCTGTCTGTTCACAAATTATGTACAGAACTCAACTGCCGTGTGATATTTGATGATTTATGCTGTTATTTTCAGGACATCCGGACGAGACAGATCTTTGGTGGGGGACATGAGAAGAACGGCTTATATTACCTTGATATCCCTTCCAACTCTGATTTCGCTGGCGCAACTTCCATCTCTGCTGATCCTCTTCTCTGGCATCTTCGTCTGGGTCACCCCTCTGCTAAAGCTCTTTCCTTAATGTTCCCTGAACTGTCCATGCTTAAACCCTTCGAGTGTGAGGCATGCCAGTTCGGAAAACATCACCGTGCATCTTTTCCTGCTAGGACTGAACCCCGTCGTGCTATATCTTTCTCTTTAATTCATTGTGATGTTTGGGGACCTTGTCCTGTCCGAACCATTGGTGGACACCGCTACTTTATTGTCTTTATGGATGATTACAGTAGATCATCCTGGGTCTATCTTCTTAAAGAACGCTCAGAAATCAATAAAATTGTCAAAAACTTTTTTTGCTTATGTCAAAAATCATTTCTCATCGAATATTCAGGTCTTCCGCTCAGACAATGCCTTGGAATTTACTCAACGAGATCTTTCTGATTTCTTTGCTTCCCATGGGACAATACATCAAACCTCTTGTCCTTATACCTCTCAGCAGAATGGGGTTGCAGAACGCAAACTCCGTCATCTTCTAAACATTGCCCGCTCCCTTCTCACCCAGATGAAAGTTCCCAAAACATACTGGGGTGATGCTGTTCTCACTGCAGTCCATCTTATCAAAAGGATTCCCTCTCTTACTCTCAAAGGCTCTACACCATTTTCTTTGCTTCACCCTAATGATCTTCCCTTTCCTCTACCTCTACGGATATTTGGGTGTGTCTCCTTCGTACACAATTTTCACACCAAGGACAAAATATCCCCTCGTGCGATCAAATGCGTTTTCCTTGGTTACTCCTACACTCAAAAAGGTTACAGATGTTATGATCCTGTTGACAGACGATACTACATCTCTGCAGACGTAACCTTCTTTGAGCAAACCAGCTTCTTTACACAACCTGTCACCAATGTCCCTTTACATATTCCTCCATCACCAAGCATCCATACCCATCGATCTCAGACCTCATCACCAGATGTCCCTCTACCCATACCTCTGCCTCAGGATGATATGCCAGCTTCAACAGTCCCCTCCACTACTGTCCCGGATGATCCAGACGACCTGCCGATTGCATTACGGAGGCAAAAGAGAAAGTGTACCACTTATCCTATGTCTAACTTTACTACTACTGCTGGACTTTCATGCACTGACAAACAATATGCCGATGCACTAATGACTATCTCCATTCCTAAAGATCATCACAGTGCTTTCCAAGATGCAGGTTGGAGACAGGCCATGAATGAAGAAATAGATGCACTCATATCCAGGGGCACATGGGATCTTGTGCCATGTCCTACAGGTATTAAGCCTGTTGCTTGCAGATGGGTCTTTACGACCAAACAATCTCCAGATGGTTCTATTGACAGACTTAAAGCCAGACTTGTGGCAAAAGGATTCACCATGACATATGGAGTCGATTACTTTGAGACCTTCTCTCCTGTGGCTAGGATGGGGTCCATTTGCACAATTCTCTCTGTTGCCGCTAACAAGAATTGGCCAATTTATCAGCTGGATGTAAAGAATGCCTTCCTATACGGTGATCTCGAAGAAGAGGTCTATATGATGCAGCCGCCGGGTTACTCCGTCGAGGGGGAGTATGTATGCCGACTTCGTAAGGCCATCTATGGCCTAAAGCAGAGTCCTCGAGCCTGGTTTGACAGACTTACCAGTGAAATCAGCTCTCTTGGTTTTCATAAGACAACATCTGATTACTCTGTGTTTATTAGACGACGATCCACTGGAACTGTGATACTTGCTGTCTATGTTGATGATATGCTGGTCACTGGGGACGACGACAATGGAATTCTCGAGACCAAGGCCTTCCTTCAGAAGGTGTTTGTCACCAAGGACCTTGGACAACTCCGGTACTTTCTTGGTATTGAGGTGATACGTACTGCAGAAGGGTTACATCTATCACAACGAAAATACTGCTTGGATATTCTTACGGAAGTCGGTTTACAAGGATGCAAACCATCTGGCATCCCTGCAGAGGTACGAAAACACGCTACATCCACTGATCCTGAGTTTGAAGACACTACACGATACAAAAGCCTCGTGGGTAAACTGATCTACCTCACAGTTACCAGGCCTGATATATCTTATGCTGTAAGCAGAGCCAGCCGCCATATGGAGAGACCTCTTTACAGTGATTGGCAGGATGTCCTTCTGATTCTTCAATACTTGAAGGAATCACCAGGGCGAGGACTCATCTATAAGGTCAACGGTCATACTGATATTACTGCTTATGCAGATGCTGATTACGCCAGTTCTCCTGAGGATAGACGATCCATTACTGGCTATGCTATGTTTGTTGGTGGTAACCTTGTTTCATGGCGAAGCAAGAAGCAAACCGTGGTCTCCAGATCAAGTGCAGAGGCAGAATATAGGGCAATGGCCCATGCTGTTTGTGAGATTACGTGGCTTGTATCTTTTCTACGAGACCTTGGGTTCCCTGCTACTACTCCTATACCGCTATACTGTGATAACAAGTCTGCTACCTATATTGCCACCAATCCTGTATTTCATGAACGGACGAAGCACATTGAAGTTGACTGTCACTTCATCCAAGATGCAATACGAGGAGGACAGATCGTCACACCACATATCTCTACAGATCTTCAACTTGCAGACGTATTTACTAAAGCATTACCAAAGAAGCGTCTTTTATGGATATCTTCCAAGTTGGGCATGATTGATGGATATGCTCCAACTTGAGGGGGAGTGTTAGAGAATACTATATATTATTGTTCCTTTATTCACCTCTATTTCCTTACGTATCACTGTTTCCTTATGAACTGTTTCCCTATGTAACCCCATAGGGGTATTTATGTAAGTTCTCCTCTGAGCACCCTAGGGTTTAGCCCTATATAAGGACCCCTAGACCTCACAGAATATATACAGTTTTACATTCCTTAACAATATATATTATATAATTATATTATATATTTATATTTAAAAAAAACATAAATAAAAACAAAAACCTACAAAAACAGGCTTCACATGAGGATGACTCTGTGGTACATGCACATCTTAGGCTATTGCACTTTTGTATTGTTCTCTGTGGTTCGACCTCTACATACTTAGTCACTGTACATCTTGTGGTAGAGTAATAAATATTAATTCACATTTTTGGGACTCAATTGTTTTATTCTTTTATTGTGGGTTAATTGCTGACTAACACCGGTATTCTGCGAGCGGTCGCCCCAGCGACACTTTATACATATCATTCATTGTGACCCTCGTGGATTACCGTGTTATCAGATGGCGCCGTTGCCGGGGAGCAATGAGCATAGCCTAATTTACTTTGTCATTCTTGTGTACATTTTTGATTCATCATTGATTTTGTGAGCAGCTATGTCTAATGTAATTAATCACCATGCTTCATTGATTTATTTATTGTGATTACTTTATAACTGCTTTATTTGATTGGTTGAGTTATATTAATGCAATCTTTTTGTGACTTTGATGCGAGGGCCCGCCACGCTAGGATGGCTTCTTAGGGAGCCAAGGCAGCCGAGCTTGGAGGAGGGTGGTCTTCACCTCATGACCATCTGGAGAGAGCATCAAGGAAGCAAGGAGATGGGGATTAGATAGGTTTAGAATATTTAGGATCATTTTTGTAATTTATGGTGAGAGAGAGACAATTTTGGCATGTAATAATTAACATGACTCTACTCTTCACAATGAGGTCCAGTGCCCGGGTGATTGTTCACCTGGGGGCCTCATCGCGGTTTTTCGAGTTTTCATCGCTTTCTTTTCTTTGTTTTCCCGAAGTTTTGAGCTTTCCACCTTTATTTTATTTTGTTTTGTGTGCTTGGAGCCCCTAGATATAGGTTGCTTGACTTGGTAGCTAGGTCCAAACATTAATAAGAATGCATGTTCCTGTAGTCTACTTCGTATGGATCTAGTTAAACTTAAACAAGGCGTTCATTTGTCTCTTAGCCCTTGTGCCGCAGCGAGCCCCACAAAGCACTTTCTCCTAAACTCAAGTGTGTTGAGCAGAGGAGGGGTGAGCCAAGACTGGACCTTTCCGGGCTAGAGATGAATGAGCGACTTATGGTTCTTCACGCTAATAGCAGCTAATGTTTAGGGCGATTTTGTGCTTTGCATACCGACATGTAGATAGGTTTAAAAATTCTGTTTTGCATACCGCATGGAGAGAGCTGGGATGCACTGTAAGTCTTCTAACTCAGCATGCATCATTCGGTTCAATGGTGAGATTTCCATCATGGAACCACTTGCACGGCTTTTCCGCTATCTCCCTCTGATTTTGAGCACCTAGGACTTAAATGAGAATCTACAAAAACGTTAGGTGCTGGTATGAAAACAAACTCAAAAATAAAGTGAAAACCCAAAAATTAAAACAAGGGGACTGCTAAATAAACTTTGACCTTAATTAAAATCTGTAATGAACTATCATTGTACCGGGTTCATAAAGCCCTCATTGTTTTCAGGTACCTTGGAGGGGGACCAAAACCCTACTCCCTTGAGCGAGTGCGACCCCCTAAGGATTAAAGCCAAAAACCCAGTCTGCAACTGCCTCGTGTATCGCCTGGATTTCCGAAGTAATGGCGCTTCTATCGCACGTAGGCGAGTAGGGCTTGGTCACCAATGATGACTCTCTGTTGTGTAGAGCATCGACCCTGTCCGAAGTATTGAGCATAGGCCACGCCTTCACGGGGGTGTCTGTCTCATTGTCCTGCGTCCGAGTAGGTTCTTGCAAGCTCACGGGTGATTCCGTTGCGAGCGGGAACCGAAGTATTAGTTTCGCCTATCGGCTTCCTCTCTCTATTTCTTTGGCTGAGTAGGAATCCAGGAAGGGTTACAAGGACTCCAAAAAGTACAAACTACAGGTTACACAGGAGGAGGACAAGTACGGGATACTCTTCTGGCAGTACTCTCTCTCCTATAGGGTAGCGTACTAAGGACTTGTTATAAGATATTCCTGAAATCACAACTCTAAAAATGAAAAGATAATAAAGAGCTGAGCTTTCACGGCTTCACATGGCATGAGTTGGTGAACCCGATTTTGTATTGTGTTTGTATGGATCTAGATTAAGGTTCAAAGATCAAGTCCTGCACCGTTGCGCACATTCTGTTGTTTCTCCCTTTGACCACCAAGCCCAACCGAGCCTCTCTACTGTTTTATACTCCTTTTATTCCTCGTTGACCATCGTATCTTTCATCCAACATCCGATCTCCTCTTGTACTCCACGAAGTTGATCCATGGATGGCTTCCGCCGGGACCATGCCAACACCCACATCGATTCCATGGACTCAACTCCGCCAATAAGTTCGAGGCGATTCCCGAGAACCCGATCCGGACTTCACGGATCGATTTCCAGACTCCTCGTTTTCTACCTTCCTCTTGGCCACCCAATAAACTGGGATCACTTTTGTCCCACTTTCGCCGTTGTGAATGGAAGTCGATTACAATCTACATCCTTTTCCAGTCACAACATGCTGGGGTTGACACGAATTCCAGCTTCATCACGGCATCTGAACGTTAATTGCAAGCGGTCTGATCAGGACTATCTCATTATGCAGATAGAAGACAGAGCGAGCCTTGGAGACTACTCCGGAGTTTATTTCGTCCGACTCAGACCCTGACATGGCTCCAGGAGGAAAGGGCAAGGGTCAGCAGCCACCCCAACCAGAAGGACAGGTGCCAGATCAGAATCAAGTCAATGCACAACTACTGGCATCTATCCAGGCCATCCAGCAGCAGCTGACCGAGCAGACCCTCACACAGACAGCATTACAGGACATGTTGAATGATATGATGAACCGAGACGATGGAGGAGGAGGCAGAGGCAGAGGAGGAGGCAGGAGAGGAGGAGGAGGAGGTGGAGGTGGTGGTCCTGATGATGATGACCCTGAATTACCACCACCAAAGCCTACACTTAAAGAAACATACAATCCGGGAGACAACCAGATGACCGAGTGGATCCTCATTCCACCGGTACACGCCCACTTTGAGCTGAAGCCCCAGTTTATTGCTCTTATCCCTGCATTCCATGGCAACACCAGTGAGGAGCCATACATTCACCTACAGCAGTTTTCCCGCATTTGCCGCACTACTCACTATCCCAATGTCCCTCTAGACATTGTCAAGATGATGGCTTTCCCCTTCAGCCTATAGGACAAGGCCCTCTATTGGGTCAATCATCTAGAGAAGGTTGTGACGACCTGGGAGGAGCTGAAGTCCGCCTTTCTGCACAAATATTACCCTCTAGGTCAGCTCAACCAGATGCGAGCCCGTATCAGTAATTTCTCCCAAGGACCCCATGAGTCAATACATGAAGCTTGGGAGAGATTCACTGACCTGCAGGAGAAGTGTCCCCATCATGATATTCCGAAAACCAGTTTGGTCCAGCACTTCTTTGGGGACTGAACATTGAAAGCCAAAGGCTCGTAGACGCAGCATGTGGGGGCTCACACTTCAACAAGGATGAAGATATCGTCTGGCAGATATTCGAAGAAATGGCCGAAGGAGAGGCCACCCTCTCTTCATCCAAGGCATATCAGAAGCAACCCCAGATCCTCCAGAAGCAAGTACACATGGCACCGTCCAAGGAAGCAAAGAGAGATGAGAGCTCCAACCTCAGTATCATCGGGGGCCATCTCTCTAAGGTTGACATCATTGAGAAGCGATCACAGGACCTCGAAAATCTCGCTGTGATCGAGAAGAGGACCCAGAACTTGGACAAGCTTGATCAGATCAACAAGTACCTTGAACTGTTGGTGGGCACCATCAACTCTGTTCAGTCGGCTACACCATCGGAGACTCCAGCTGAGAAGAAGGACGAGCAGCAACTGCAGCATCAGCCTCAGCCGAGCCAGCAGCCACCGGCAGTCCAGCACGTGTACTACGTGCAGGCGCCCGACCAGAGCCAGCCGCAGCAGCAGATGGTCGTGTACTAGCCAGAGTTCCTTTCCGGACCTGATCCAGTCTTCCCACCACCACCCCTGATTCAGGAAGTGAACGGGGTATGGAGCAATGACGCACAGCCGACCCGTCCTCAGGAACAACCCCAGGGTCAGCCATTTGCCAATCGGCAATACCACCAACCTCAGGTTGGTCGCTTTGGACAGTCCTCTCAGCATCACCAACAGTACGAGCAGCCTCCTCAGTTTGCACATCAATGGAGGCAGAACCAGCCGTATCAGCAGCCGCAGTACCGCCATCCACAACCGTTCCATCCGTACGCGGATGCCCCCTCTCACCAATACCAGCAGTATCCCCCCCCTCGTATCAACAACTTCAACTTCCTGCACCACCGCAACACCACCAGCAACAACCTCCACACCCATCCAACCAACAGCAGCGTGGTCTGCATGCTGAACCTACTGAAGCACCCCCTGTGAACCCCACCATGGATTGTCTGGCCCAGCTTGTTAAAGGGCTAGCGGAGATGACGAAGCGACTTGATGACCTGACCGCCACCCGAACTACCATTCCGGCTCAGGTCGAAGCCAACCTCAATAATTTCAAGAAGAAAGAGCAGGTAGAATGTGATGTCCAGTCCGTGTCTGGTAATGATATTACTGTTTATTCTAATGCTGTTACTCTCAGGAGCGGTAGGGCCTTGCCTCCGCCTGCTACCAGAAGTGGGGTGAATAAAGAAACAGGTGGATCGTCATCCGCATCAGCCGTGCCAGCTCCCAGGGCTGGTGAGGAGGAAGAAGAAGAAGAAGGAGAAGCCAGTCCAGCCGTCATGCATTTCCAGCAGCAGCCTCAGCAGAAAATACAAAAAAATCAGCAAAACCAAAAACACTAAAAAGAAGTTTGCAGCCGAAGCGAAGTCGCGCCAGCATTGGAGGAGCCGCCAGCCGCAGCCGATCCCTCGCCAGCCGACGGAGCAGACGCTTTACTTTTTGCTCGCCTTGCAGTACCAACATGTTCAGAAACAGTTTGTACTCCTTTTTGTAGTCCGGATGTACAACATTCTGTGGGCGATGATGTTGATGTAAATAAGAACTCTGACTTTCCTGCTAGTGATGTACATATTCCTTTTCCTCATGCAATACAAAAATCCAAAAAAATGCAAAACAAAAAAAAACATTGTCTGATCCAGGTGTTGTGGAAATATTAGATAAGTTGACTGTTGAGATTCCTTTGTTGAAGGCCATGGAGTACATGCCAGCTGTGAAGAAAAAACTGAAGGAGGCATGTACTAATAGGCATCGCTCAGCGCAAGAAAACAGACGCCGAGATGTAGAAAAGCACGTTCTCTCCATGGCTACTGTTGCAGCCATTAGCAATATCCCCCAGAAGAAACAAGATACAGGAGCACCTCTGATCAGTTGTGAGATTTTTGATCAGGTCTTCGAGCGTACTCTCCTTGACATTGGATCTTCCATCAACCTTCTGCCCTCGTCCATAATGCAAGAATTCGGGCTGGGTCCGCTCAAGCAGACACGCATGATCCTTCAGTTCGCTGACCGATCCGTCAAGCGGCCCCGAGGTCTTTTGGAAGACGTGGTAGTTAAAGTGCAGGAGATGAAATTCCCAGCTGATTTTGTAGTCCTCGATATGGACGCGCCTGCACCCCTGCTCCAGACCCCTATCATCCTTGGCAGACCATTCCTTCGTACTTCAGGTGCCGTGGTTGATTAGGGTCTGGCAAGATTACTTTCAGCTCGAACACCCAGCAGATCACGATAAACATGAACAGAGAGTCGAATGCCACAACTGATGAGAGCCAGGCAGCGTCCGAAGCAGACTGTGATTTTATTGCAGAGATCAGAGACTCAGCCTTATCATTGGACGATCCATGGACCAAAGAAATCCTCACTCTTGAGGAGGACTTGGAAAGCGCAGTCAGCTTATGCTCCGATGATTCTTGGGAGACTGATTCTCAGATGCAGGCGCATCTCTTTGAGCATACACTCCAGACCGAACACGATCAGCTTAGCGCAGAACTGTTCGACATATCACCAGGATCTCAACAGAATGATGAGGATGGTAGCAGCTTCAAGGAAGTACATCCCACCACCAGCATAGTCTCTGAAGTGACCGACAAAGGGGACAGGTTAAAACCAGAACTGAAGCCACTTCCCGCAGGCCTGAAGTATGCTTTCCTTGCGGGTGAAGAATAAATGTATCCGGTCATCATCAGCAGCAGGCTGAATCCGGATCAGGAATCTCGTCTTCTCGAGGTTCTAGACAAGAACCGCAAGGCACTTGGTTGGAGCGTATCAGATCTCCGAGGGATAAATCCAGCCTTGTGTTCACACATCTATCTAGAAGAAGACGCCAAGCCGTCCCGCGAATTCCAAAGAAGGTTGAACCCTAACCTCCGGGACGTCATCATGAAAGAAATAACGAAATAGTGTGATGCGGACTTTATCTATCCCATCTCCGATTCAAAATGGGTGAGCCCACTGCATGTAGTTCCAAAGAAATCCGGGCTGACCGTGGTTACAAATGACAAAGGAGAGGAAATTTCCACTCGGGTACCAACTTCCTGGCGGGTGTGTGTTGACTACCGCCGACTTAATGCAGCAACTAAGAAGGACCACTTCCCCTTGCCGTTCATTGATCAAGTTCTGGAAAGATTAGCAGGCAAGGAGTTCTTCTGCTTTCTAGATGGGTACTCCGGGTACAACCAAGTGGCGATCGCGCCTGAAGATCAAGAAAAGACTACCTTCACTTGCCCGTTCGGCACCTACGCCTTCAAGAGAATGCCCTTTGGTTTGTGCAATGCACCTGCAACCTTCCAAGGATGCATGTTAGCAGTCTTCGCCGAGATGGTAGGCAGTTTTCTCGAGGTGTTCATGGACGACTTCTCTATCTATGGTGATAGTTTCGATTCTTATCTTGAGCACTTAGACAGAGTACTTCAGAAGTGCTGAGAAGTCAATTTAGTGCTTTCATGGGAAAAGAGCCACTTTATGGTCACAGAAGGTATTGTGCTGGTTCACGTCGTTTCCAAACGTGGCATGGAAGTCGACCCGGCAAAGGTGGATGTCATTTCAAATCTCCAGCCACCTCAGTCAGTGAAGAATGTGAGGTCATTCCTGGGGCATGTGGGATTCTACAGGCAATTCATCAAGGATTTCAGCCGCATTGCCCAACCTATGACAGAACTTTTGTGCAAGGAGACTGAGTTCAATGTTGATCAGTCGGTTCTCCTTGCTTTCAATCAGTTGAAGGAGCTTATCACTCAGGCTCCAATCTTACAGCCGCCCGACTGGACTCTTCCCTTTGAGATAATGACCGATGCGTCAGACTTTGCAGTCGGGGCGGTTCTTGGGCAAAGGAAAGACAAAGCGCCCTATGTCATTCACTATGCCAGCAGAACATTAGATGAAGCACAGCTGAATTATATAGTGATAGAGAAAGAGTTGCTGGCTGTGGTTTTCGCCCTTGAGAAGTTCAGATCCTATTTACTTGGATCGAAAGTCATAATTTTCACGGACCACTCTGCTATCCGGTACCTACAGCAGAAGAAGGATGCCAAGCCAAGACTGATTCGTTGGATCCTTCTCCTCCAGGAATTTGATTTGGAAATTAAGGACAAGCCTGGAGTTCAGAATGTGGTAGAAGATCATCTCTCCAGAATTGAGCAGCATGGGCCTCCTCTGAACAATGCACCTATCACAGAAACCTTTCCTGACGAATCAATCCTTGCAGTGGATTCTCTTCCTTGGTATGCTGATATAGTCAACTACCTCGCCTCTGGGGTAACACCTGCGGATTGGACGAAAAACCAGAAGAACAAATTCATGTCGACCATCCGATTCTACCAATGGGAGGATCCTCTTTTATTCAGGGAAGGAGCGGACTGGATTTGGCGCAGGTGCATCCCTCAGACGGAGCAATCTAGTGTCCTCGAGCATTGTCACTTGCTCGAATCTGGTGCACTACAGGTAGGTGGGTCTAAGGGGACGGTCGCAGACCGTCTTTTTTGTCTGTAGAACCGTCCCCTTTGATCAACGGGGACGGTTCCTAAACCGTCCCTTCAGGCACCGTCTCATTTGACTAAATGAGACGCTTCTGACAACCGTCCCATTTAATTAACCATTGGGGACAGTTGTAACCGTCCCTTACACGAATACTATTAGGGACGGTTGCAACCGTCCCTTACATGAATAACATTAGGGACGGTTGCAACCGTCTCTACAACCTATTGTATTAGAGACGGTTAGAAACCGTTCCTAATGGTCATCAACATTTTGAGACAGCCCCAGAAAATGTTTGGGGACGGTTATCCCCGTCGCATACGTTGCGCAGATGGGACGGTTGTAACCGTCCCCTTTACCATATCGTCTATAGCGACGCCAACATAAGTGTATAAGGGACGGTTTTAACCATCACATCTGAGGACTAGAGGGGACGGTTAAAACCGTCCCTTATAGTCTTCTGTTAGCGTCGCTATAGAATCTTCCAAGCTTATGTTGGCGTCGCAAAAGACCTGCAGACTAGAAGGGACGGTTACAACCGTCGCATACGTTTGCATGTAGGGACGGTTGTAACCGTCCCTTCTACTCTTCAGGTCTTTTGTGACGCCAACAGAAGCCTGGAAGATTCTATAGCGACGCCAACAGAAGACTATTAGGGACGGTTGTAACCGTCCCCTCTAGTAGGTGCTATCTATAGCGACGCCAACAGAAGGGTATAAGGGACGGTTTTAACCGTCCCATCTGCGCTTCCGTAATGGGGACGGTTATAACCGTCCCCAAAAGTCTCCTTGAACTGTTCGGTCTGGGGGGACATTTCTGTAGCTCTATAGGGGACGGTTACAACCGTCCCCAATAAACCATGACAGGAAAAAAAATCATATATTCTGGTTTCTTCCCTACATCATTCAATATTCCACATGACAACAATATGAATATCATAAACTCTGCAACATCCTGAATATCATCAATATGACAACATTATGAATATCATCACATGACAATGAATATCAACATGACATCATTCTTCTCTGCAAAGGAACAAACCACAACATTCAACAACTAAACATTCGCCATATCATAAATTCAATATCAAACAACACAACATTAAGACCATTCAACAACTAATCATACAGTCAACATTAAGAAACGGTAAGAAGTCTACATAATGTTAGGCATTACTAAAAAACATTACAATAAAAATATCAAAATTACATCCATGCTACCTACTCAGATGCGCCACTCCCGTCACTCTCATCGGTTTCCTCCTCACTCTCCTCATCGTCACCGAGATGTGCAGGTTGTACAGGGAGCGTGGCTTGACTTTGAAGACGACTTATTAAGGACATGACATTCGCCATGTCCATACGCATCTGGACCATCTCTGCATCTTGTGCAGTCATCTTTGCCTTTTACTTCCCGCAGCTCCCTCTCCATCTCTCTTTCTCTCTGGCTTCCCTGCGAGGAAGACTGCGACCCACCTGCACTACCCATTCCGTACCATGTACGGATCGTTTCGCCCCGTCCTCCGCAACGGATGTGTCCACTGTGTTCTGGACCAGTGGCTTGACGGACCAGTGGCTTGAAGTACTACAAATGGAGAAATAAATATAGTTAATATCTAAATCTTTTGATATTAAATATTAATAAAAAATCTTACCTTAGCCTTTATGCGTCCCTTGTATCGACGCAACAACTCAGCAGCATGGGATAAAATCTGAGAATCGACATGGGTACTGCGTTCCCATGTAAATACAACCTGATACAACAAATATAATAACGATTAGCTCATAAAATGCAAAAACTGCTTTAAGATTTTAGAATACCTCCAGATCAGCAAGTATGCCAGCCTTGACAGCATAAGGAAGCTGTCGGAAGTCGTGGGTGGTGATGGGGACGCGCGCACGGGCAACCTGGCCAAGGTAGCTCTGGAACTCCGTGGAGTTCTCTCCTACCGCATCTCCGCCAACAATGCGTACATGTAACGTCTGCCCTGGTGCAAGATGGTCTAAGAATCTACACTGAGACAGTCCACGCCGTCTCTGTGTAGCTCCACTACCTGCATCAGAAGAACCGCCCTGTGGCTGCTGGGGAGGTTCAGGGACCTCCCGAATACGTGTAGGTCTAGGAGCCATGTCTGCAATTTTAAAGAGTTATTTCAAATATATACATTTCGATAGATGACAACAATTTCAACTAATAGAAATTGAATATAAAAAAACATTACCTGAAATTGCTAGTTCCAAGTTCCAATGTCGTTGTCTAATACCTCATGGAAAAAATCATTGGAGTTATTTTGATATGCTACATCATTGTCTAGTGCATCTGCCTCTTCGTTTACGTCGAAGAAATCTCTCGGTGTTGTTCTAATTGGTATTATCCATCCACTAACTGAGTTATCTGGAACATAAAAGACCTGTTCGACCTGACTGGCAAGCGTATACGGTTCATTTGTTTGTAACCTACCTGTTTGCTTTAAAGAAAGAACCCCATTTCTATCCTTCTTGTAACCTACTCCAACCCGACCAACATCGAACTAGATGCAATGAAATAGAACACACCTTGCATCATGTGTAAAACTGATTTCTAGTATATCAATAATCTCGCCATAGTATCTGATGACACGAACTGAGCGACTAAGGTAAAGGAACTAATCGGTCGTTGCGACCTTGATCACTCAGCTAGGTCAATCGAGAAAAATAGACCACCAATAAAGAGATAAAATCAATCCAACACACGAAAGCGGTCTTGCTATTAATTTAACCTGGTATAGCGACCAGGGGTCGAACACAAGGAGCATAATTGGCCTTGCGCCCTACGAAGTAGTCAAAAAGGAAATAAAATAAAAGAAGAAAATATTTTTTTGGTGGTTTTTAATTATTTTATATTTTTTTGGATTTTTAGTGAATTAAGGAAATAATAAAAGCTAAGGAACTACACACTTCAACAAATTATTAAATACACTAAAAATCAACCAAAAATTCAAACAAAAATATTTTTATGTGTTTTATAATTTTTAGTGTTTTTGGTGAATTTTTGGGATTTTTCTGATATTTATTTAATTTTCTAAAAATCAAACAGTGACTGAAAATATAGGTACTATCCAGCCGAGCTAAAAGGACCTAGATAAAATATCTAAAGGCCCCAAATTAGCTGGAAGGTAATTTTCCTGTGAAGAGAATAAGACAAGGAAAATTTAGGCACCTAGATTATTATTTTTGGATTTTTAATTTATTTACTAGTATGTTTATAAGATTTTGAGTGTTTTTTCAATTTTTTGGGTTTTCAGTAATGAAAAATAGCCAAATTGGCTAGAAAATCAAGAAAGCATAAACAAACAGTAGATAATTTTTTTGTAATTTTTAAATGAGTTTTAATATTTTTTTGGAGTTTTTAAAATTAGACAGTGACAAAAACAGAGGTTTTTGAATTTTTAAAAATATCAAATCAACTCAGAAATGTCTCCAAAAATCCTAGAAAATTTTACACTATGGCAGGAGCCATGTGTCCAATTTTCGTTGGATTTGGAGTAGTTTTGCTATTTTATTCAAAAATAAAGAGGGGGCACTATGCACAGGGACCTACATGCAAATACCCGAAGTTCTGGGGGGTCTGGTGCAATTAACCCAGCAAAACACGTGCGTCGCGCGTGTCTGGGGCACTCAGGGACCCAAATGTAATAAAAGTAAGTTCCGAGGGCTATCTGGTAACAGGTACCAAAAGCCTAGGGACTTATCTGCAAAATACCCAAAAATATCCGCACATGCTCAAATTAAAATACGCATAGGGGTATAAATGCAATATTCCAAAAACTTTCATTCATTCATTAACATCCAGAACTACAAGGGCATAAAATGCAAAACACCCAGACAATCACGTGTCGAAGCACGTGTCAGACTATACACAGGGGCATATCAGCAAATAGAAACAAGCACGGGGTCCTCTATGCAAATATCCCCAAAATTAAACAACTATCTAAACTTTTTACAGAACTAAATGCTAAATAAAAGAAACAGGAGGGCCTAAGGGTACTTTACCCTTATTAAGGCGGACCGCAGGATGGGCACCACGTGGAGCTTCGAACGGTGGAGATCGGGGGTCGCTCCAAAGCTGGGGTCCTCGATGCGATCAGACGGCAGAGGGATCGCCACTTGGGGGATCCAACGGTGACAGGCGTGGGCGGCTAATCTTCTCGTGCAACGGGCAGTCCAGATAACCGCTCCAAGATCTGACGGTGACTGCTCCTTCGGGGAATGAACGGCCTAGATGAAAACTGGGAGGGCGACGATGATCGGACGGTCGGGGAAGATACCGGAAGAACAGTTGGCCAGTGAAGTTCGCCGGCCTCGTGCGTGCGCTGTGGGCCTCCCCTGCTGCTCGTGAAGGTCGGAGAAGCTCCGCGATGACGTCCCGCAGCTGCTGGTGAACTCCGATGATCCAGCCGAGCCCTGGAGGGCTCCGGCGAGGTCGGCGGAGGAAGAGCTCCTGGTCCGAATGACCCAACCCCTCAGACGGGTTTGGAAGCACCTGCAAAGTAGACCAAGAGACTCACGGGTCGAGGGCAAACTGCCTCGACCTGGTTAGGCGGATGGAGGTGGTCTATGGGGCGATATGGACGAGCTCCGGCGAGGGTGGGGACGGATGAGCTCGACTCCCAGCTCCTGTGCGAGCTGGGTTGAATGGGTATGCGGAGAAGATGCGCGGGAGGAAGGCGGAGGCTATGACGAAGCCTGATGGTCGGATAGTGATCGGATGCGGACGGAATTGACGATGGACGGCGGAGCGGCGATTTGGGGAAACTACAAATTAAAGAAAAAGAAAGAACGACAGGGCTACCTGGGTGGACGGTGAGACAGGGGATGAGCTTGCGCAGCTCTGGGTCATCGCCTCGAGGAGCGGTCTCCCTCCGAGGCTCGAGCTCCTGCTGGTGGCGGAGCAAGGCGGCGAAGCTTCACCGGATCAGTGGTCTCGCTCCCTCTCCTCGCTTCGACACCACGGGGGACAAGCTGTCACTCTCGCCTATGCAATGGAGCTCACGAGAGGTGGAATCGAGTGGCCAAAGATAAGAAATGAGGAGGCGGAGCTCGAGCTAAATATGGGTGCGGGTCCGGCTAAACGAGGTCGGGTAGGGCGTTGGAGCGCGCAGATCCCGAGGTGAAGGCTCCGGCGAGGGTCTCGGGATGCATCATTAAGGAGTCGGACCCGGGGTTTAGGTGGTAGGCGATCGGGTTTAGACGGTAAAAATCCGAGAAACGGGTCACCCGCTAAGGACCCGTGGGAAGTGGTCCTGGTGGGGGGGGGGGTAGTTGACCGGGCGGTCAACATCCCCAGGGCCAATAGGTAGCAGCCACGTGGCTGAATTTTGAAAGTGAAAATTAGGTTAGTAAATGGCTGAATTTGGGAATAGTTAAAACATGAAATCTTTTTATTTTATTTTTTTCTATTTTTTGTGATTTTTAATTAATTTTTCGAAATAAAAATAAGGTATGTACATTATATAACTATATATAGGTATATATACAATATAAGGTTTTTTTAATTTTTGATTTTTAATTGTTATTTTTATACAATTTTATTCCCATTTTATATTTTATTTATTTATATTATAAAATAAGGAATATAAAGACATTTTTATTTTATTTTTATTATTTATCTACATAGGTGAAATAAATACATATGTACATACATGTACATGGTATATTTACAATATATTTTTATGTTTTTAATTTTGTTATTTTTATTTTGTTTTTGTTTTAATTCATTTTACACTATATAATATATAATATTTACAAAAATTTTGGAAATTAATTTTGCTTATTTACAAAGCTAAATAAATAAGGAGGTTCTATGTACATGATGACTATATACAAGTGGTGTTTTTGTTTCCTTTTTAATTTTTATATTTTTATCTTGTTTTTATATTTATAAATATATACAAATATTTACAAACCAACTTGAGTCTATTTTTGTGAGGAAAATACTTTTATTTATTTACATAAATATTTACACACACGAGCCCCTATCTCCCTCTACTTTGGCTTTTATGCGGTCAGGCCCATGCTGAGCCCTCCCTTGGGTTAGGTTGCTCAATATTTATTCTAAATATTTCCCTCTTTTTCTTTTTAATCTTTATTCTTTTATTTTTGCACAAAAACATGCTAATTATTGATTTTTACACAATGCATGCTTTTGGTAATTATTTCTATTTACAACTATATACATGCATTTGCAAAGGTTTTTGTAGCTAAAATATAAGAATAAAGAGTGATGAATGAGTATTCATCACCCCCCTATACTTAACTTTGCTAGTCCCTTAGCAAACACTTATTTGAAAAAGAAGTGAAAAAGAAATTAAGAAAAAGAAAAAGAGAATGTACATGGATCAAGGCTGATTATTAAACTTGCCTTCATTAAATTAAGGTATGGAGCTCGATCAGATCTTTGGATTATTAATGTGTTGGAACCTTATTTGGACTTAAGTCTAAAACTCAACAGCCTCTAAGTTCCACTTAATCTATAACCAAGACTCCTCAATGATCCAGATCAGAACAAGTCATCAAACACAAACCCTGAAGACCATGAATCTTTTCTTGTCCTGTGAAAGTGAGGTCTAAGCTCTCCACCTCAGAAATGGCAACTTGACAACCCTCCCCAACAAGGTAACTCTATGCCCTCAATCTGGCCACTCTTTCCTCGAGGAGCGGGGTATTCCCTTCTAAGTTCAAGTTCAACCGGCTCAAGAAGAGGAGGAAGAAGAGAATGGGTCAAGGCCAGTGTAGCCATGTACCCTTGGGAGCTTGACCAGTGTAGCCAAGTCTCCCTGCTGCAAGCTACATCAGGTGGATCATGAAACCAAGCTTTGCTTATTGCACTCTATATACATACTCCGGTGGGATTATCATTTTCTCTCAGACCCACCACTTTTTTGGAGTTATTTTCTTTTTTTTTTGCATTTTTTTTTCAAGTGCATCTATACAACATATACATGTGCAGCATATATACAAGGAGTTTTTCCTCTTGAGCTAGTAGACTATCCCTCTTTTGAAGCTTTATTGCAACCCACAACTCCCGTCGTTAGACCTCATGGCAACCAGACCAAGTTGAGACGCACTTCCTTCACTATAAGAAGAAGAGAGGTTCCGCCTAGAAGTACTACCCTCATATGCTACCCCAAGTCAAGGAAGACTGCCTCCTCACCACCTCATCCGTAGAGAGCTCGGTGCATAGTGCTGGTGTCCAAGTAAAGCCATAATCTATATGAGTCATGTGTTGTTGTTAAGTGCTCTACTTAGGCTCATTGAGATGACATGTGATCATAGCCTAGTGGACTCAAAGAATTAAGTCACCATGGACCTGAAAAGCCTTAAACCTAAGCCCTATAAGGTTCCTCTTAGAAATTAGGTGGATTAAGATCTTAATCAAGCTCCATTTCTCAATTTGATTCCAGGCTAGTTTAAATGTCAACTATCATCCAGAAAAACTATATACATATGTACAAAAAGATGCTATTTACACAAATTTTTACAAACATGCAAAATTTTTGAAAAATGTTTTGAAATCATGAATGAATGATGCATGAGGTGCAAGTTTTGCAAAAAGATATTTACACAAATTTACACAAGATTTTTGCAAACTTTTGATTTTCAAAACATTTTGGAAAAATTTTGTACTATATACATAATTTTGATAAGAAAATATTTACACAAGCTTTACACAAAAGATTTTTGAAATCATTTTTACAAAAATAATTTGTACACTAGCTATTTATGTGCAAATAAAAGAAGTTTATGTACATGAAAAATTTTTAATTTTTGTGATTTTTAGCCATTTTATTTATTAACACACTCACACAAAGTACGAGTTATGGCTAAAGTATATATGAAATATATACACCCCCCTATACTTAGCTCGAACGATGTCCTCAGAGTCAAGAGCGATGAAGAAGACATAACTCGTGCTAGGTATAGGGAAGTGAAAAGGAAGGCTATATACAAAGACGAATAAATGAAACGGAAAGTCAAGAAGGTCTCGGGTCTTCCCCCTATACTTAGGATCAAGTGATACTAAGTATAGCAGGCTGTATACTAAGGGAAAACCGAGTGGAGAATGTACATGGTCTACCCCCCCATACTTAGGGTGAAATATCCCTAACTATAGGCAGCAAAAACAGAGGTAGACAGAAACAAAAGAAATACCCAAAGGTCTCGCATCCCCCCTATACTTAGGGCAAAGTGCACCCTAAGTATAGAATAATCAAAGATGAAGAAAGGGATGTGGGACTAAAGAATGTAGTGATATAGACATCTGGATCTATACAAGGCGGAAGATCAGTGAAACTCGGGCGTGAGATGCATTAGATGTGAGTCAAAGACCACATCTCACGCAAAATGAATCGGGGCAAGATTAACGACCCGCGGCTCATGATCTAGAAATGGCTTGAGCCGCTGGCCAATCACTCGAAAGGTACTCTCAGAAAAAAACTCGGATATATCAATTCTACCGTTGTCGTGTACCTTTCTGACCAAGTAGGGTCCCTTCCACTTGCTATGTAGCTTCCCTGGAAATAAACGAAGCCTCGCATCAAACAGCCATACTCTCTGTCCAATCTCAAAATGCTTGTGGCTGATGTGAGAATCATGCCACTCCTTCACTCTCTCCTTATACTGTAGGCTGTTTGAGAAAGCTGTATCTCTAAGCTCCTCCAAGGCTGCTAACTCTGCCCTCCTCTGGTCTCCTACACCATCTGGATCCATAAGAATATCAATAACTGCCCATAGTGACCTGTGCCTCAGCTCAACAGGCAAATGGCATGGCTTGCCGTATACGAGGCGAAAGGGAGATGTGCCCAATGGTGTCTTGAAAGACGTCCTATATGCCCACAAGACCGAGTCCAAAAGCTGTGACCAATCCTTTCGGTCAGGGCGGACGACTTTCTGCAATATAGTCTTGATCTCCCTATTCAACACATCGGCTAGACCATTCGTCTGTGGATGGTAAGGTGTAGCAACACGATGGTCTATGCCGAACTCGCTAGCAAGGGCCTTCACCTGGTCATTGATGAAATGAGACCCCCCATCAGAAATCAGAACTCGTGGAACCCCGAACCGCGTGATGATGTGCTTCCTCAAAAATCTGCATACTGTCCTCGCATCAGCGGCTCGGGCGGGGATAGCCTCAACCCAACGACTCACATAATCTACGGCCAACAGAATGTACTCAAATCCCTGACTCTTAGGGAATGGACCCATGAAATCGATGCCCCATGCGTCAAAAACCTCACAGAAGTGAATGGGCTGCATCGGCATCATATCACGCTGTCCACAAGTGCTCATCCTCTGACAGTCAGTACACCTCTTCACGAACTCATCAGAGTCCTTGAAGAGGGTAGGCCACCACAAGCCGGATTGGAGCACTTTCTGTGCCGTTCTCCTCCCAGAATGATGTCCTCCTGCCTCAAGCTAGTGGCAGTAAGTGAGGACGCTATGGTGTTCCTCCTGAGGAATACACCGACGCCAGACGCTATCCCCTCCTTCGTGGTAAAGGATAGGATCCTCCTAGTGGTAGGACTTGTCCTTCGCAAGGAAGGTCTCAAGCCTCTGCCTGGGCCAATCTTGTGGGACTTTCCCAACAACGAGAAAGTTCACAATATCGGCATACCACGGGAGTGAGGCGATAGCAAGGATCGCCTCATCTGGGAAGGTCTCACAAATGGGATCTATCTGCTCAGACTCCTCAGGCTGCTCTATACGGGAGAGGTGATCCGCCACCACATTCTTGACTCCAGGCTTATCCTTGATCTCAATGTCGAACTCCTGGAGTAGAAGGATCCATCTAGTAAGTCTGGCCTTGGCATCCTTCTTTGCCATGAGGTACCTGATGGTGGTGTGATCTGTGTACAGGGTCACTCTAGATCCAATGATATAAGATCGAAACTTATCTAGGGCGAACACTACGGCTAGCATCTCCTTCTCTTTGACCGTGTAATTCCGCTGCGTGGAATCCAATGTGCGGCTAGCGTAGTGAATAGCAAATGGCACTCCATCCCTCCTCTATCCCAGCACTGCCCCTACGGTAAAATCGGAGGCATCCGTCATGATCTCCATGCCCCTGTTGGAGATGATATGGCCAAGCACCGTCCCTTGAGTCACCATGAAGTGACTCTTCTCCCAAGATAGAACCAAATGGTACTCAATGCATCGCTGGAGTACCCGGTCTAGGAAGTCAAGACAGGAGTCGAATCCGTCGCCGTAGACCGAGAAATCGTCCATGAAGACCTCCAAACACTCCCCTACCATGTCCGAAAAGATCGACAGCATGCATCTCTAAAAAGTCGTAGGGGCATTGCATAGCCCAAATGGCATGCGTCGAAAGGCATATGTACCGAAGGGACAGGTAAAGGTGGTCTTCTCCTGATCTTCAGGAGCGATGACCACCTGATTGTAGCCCGAGTACCCATCCAGGAAGCAATAATGGCTCTTCCCTGCCAGTCTCTCAATGATCTGGTCAATAAAAGGCAGGGGGAAATGGTCCTTCTTGGTGGCCTGGTTGAGTCTCCTATAGTCAACACAGACCCTCCAAGAGGTGGGTACTCGTGTAGCAATCTCCTCTCCCGACTCACTGATCACAGTCGTGATGCCCGTCTTCTTGGGCACCACATGCAAGGGGCTGACCCACTTGGAGTCGGAAATGGGATAAATAAAGTCTGCACTCCACCATTTTGATATTTCCTTCATCACGACCTCTCTCAGGTTGGGGTTCAGCCGCCGCTGGAACTCACGCGATGGCTTCTCCCCCTCCTCGAGATAAATATGGTGGGAGCACACTGATGGACTAATCCCATGGAGATCTGCTACGCTCCATCCGATTGCCTTGCGGTTCTTTTCAAGAACCCCCATCAAAGGGGATTCTTGCTCTCCAATCAGATCGGCGGAGATGATGACTGGGTACATCTCAGGTTCGCCCGCAAGGAACCGATACTTCAACGAAGTAGGGAGCGGCTTCAGCTCTGGACAACTGGGTGCTGGCAAATCTGGCTTCGGAAGAAGATGTGTGAATGCTGCTAAATCTGCCAAATCTGCCTGGGAGAAAGAATATGAGCTCTCGCAAACTGGATCTGGAGAAGGCTGCTCAACTGTGATGTCTCTGATCAGCTCTGCATCTACCTCCTCCTCATCTGTAGGCTCTGGTGGACTCAGATCTGGCATCTGATCATCACAATCTGCCTAATCAGACTCTGAATCCGAGGGATCTGTATCAAACAAGGTGGCATCAGTACCACCATCACACAAGGTGGCCTCAGCACCACCATCACTAGATTCTGTGTCGCGATCGGGGGCCGGCTCTGCTGCCACTGAAATATCCTGGACCAGGGCTGTGCTCTCCAAGCTCTCCTCTGCTATCATCTCGGCATCAGCGGTGTCTGGAAATGAGAGGATGGCCTGTGCTGAAGGGTCTGCCCCATGGTGCCTCATCATCTGTGATCACAAAATCACAGTCCTGGTGGATGTCTACCCCGGCATCTGTCAGCTGCTCTGTATCTGTGCTGGTCTCTGAGCATGCTCTCTCTGGCTCTGTAGTCCTCGACCGTCTCTATTTGTACACTTTCGCCCTCGACGCGAAAGTATACCTTCCCGCTATCATGATCAGTCACTGCCTTGGCTGTGGCCAAGAACAGACGACGGAGGATGATGGGGGTATCGGTCACTGAATCAGGGATCTCCATGTCCAACACTACGAAGTCCACGGGGAATTGCAGGCCCTGAATAGTGACGATAACGTCTTGCAACAACCCCTTCGGCCCCTAGACAGATCGATCAGCAAACTGAAGGACTGTCCTGCTCTGTCGAAGAGTGCCCAACTCGAAACGATCGAGAAGGGATGCCGGAAGGAGGTTGATAGACGATCCGCTATCCAATAGAGTCCGGTCGAACCTCTGCTCACTAATCTGACATCTAACATACGGGGCTCCTGAATCTGGCCTCTTGGCCGGCAGACGGTTCTGGATCGCGAAGCATGTGGCATTCGTCAGCACATGTATCTCTGAATGATGGTTCCTCCTCCTCCTCCTGACTGTAGTCCTGTCTCTCAAAGAACGCTGAAGAAGGGGGATGTGCTGCAAAGCCTCCTGAAGGGTCAGCTGGATATGGAAACGATCGATCATGCTCTGGCTGAACTCCTCCTACTCTCTCTTTTTTGGGTCTTTTTCTCTTTTCTTCCCCTTCCCCATCTGAACGGCTCTAGGGAAGGGGATCACATGGTCCTTCTCAGATGAAGGACTAGGAATAGGTCTAGACGGCTCGACGGCCGGATCCGCACATACATCAATCACCACAGTGGGACCAGAAGAAACTAAACCTTTTCCTTTATTCACAACAGTGTTCTGAGATACATCAGTAGAAGGAAAAACAACATCTCTCTCAAAATGAACACCGGTGGTCTCAGTACCACCACGGGCTGGCTCTGCTAGACGTCTCGCGGCCTCAGTACCGCGTGCTGGCTCGGCTACTCTGGTGGCGTCAGTACCACCTCCTCGAACTGGTGAAGCGGCGGCCTCAGTACCGTCGGTGGGATCAGCATCCTTGGTGGCATCAGTACCACCATCATCGTCATGAGCGGCCTCAGTACCGCTCTCCTCCTCCTCATCTGGCGCCCCGGATGTGTCCTTGTGGTGTAGCTCAGACGAGGCGCCGCCGCCTGCTGGTGTCCTACCGCTCCTAAGCGTAACAAAATCAGCATCAAAAAGATCCGAAGATGTATCAACAAATGGATCACTAGGAGTGGCATGCTCAGTGTAAGCTACCTGCTCAGATTTCCGCTTCAGGCTGTTGGGATTCGGCTCTATCTGGGCAGGTATGGCGGCCTTCCCTCTCACAATGTCCCGCATCTCCTGGCGGAACTCGTCCATCTCCCGTCTAAAGGTAGCCTGCTGGTCCTTGAGGAGGCGGGCTATGTCATCCAAAACTGGGCTCTCGTGGGAGCCCGACGGGTAGCCTCTCTGGTGATGAGGCTGCTGGAACTGGTGCTGCTGCTGGTGAGAGGGGTAAGAGGGAGGATGCTGCTGCTGGAGTGGCTGGTGAGCCTGCTGCTCACGTCTCCAAGACTGTCCCTGCTGCTGATAGGGACGAGGAACGAAGGATGACTGCGGCTGTGACTGGTAAACTGGGGGCTGCTGCTGCTGGTGATCCCTCTGCTGGCTATACTACCCTCCCTGACCGGATGACTGCTGCTGGGGCTGGGTACCTCCACTCCCCCACCTGAATCCGGGATGGTCTCGTCGAATCCCAGGCTGAGGACGGTCATACCAAATCCCGTTGACATCCATCAACGGCTCCGCGTCGTACTGGGCTGGCAGGAGTACTGCCAGAGGCTGATCCGGCTGGTATACCACCATCTGCAAGTCTGAAGATGGTGGTGACTGGTAGGTGGGCTGCGGCTGCTGGTACGGCTCTGCCTGTACAAGGTGAACCTGTCTAGGCTGCTGAAAGGAGCTGGAGCGCTGGGACGAGCTGCTGCTGCCGCCAGTATCGCCTCGCGATTGAAGACGGGGCTGGGAAGCCGTCTGTGCCTCCTGGAGACACATGAGCTGGGTCTTCATGTCGCTCAGAGTCTGTGCCATCTGCTCCATCTGAGTGATGCCCTGGCACTGCTTCTTCTCAATCAGCTCCATCCGGTCCAACTTCTCGCTAATGATACCCATATCCGCAGCGGACGACTCTGCCTGTGTTGCTGCTACTGCGGATGAACTGGATGGACCGGCGTCGACCCGTGCTATCCTTTGGTACTGCACGGGTCCTGGCTGCTACTGGGGTCTGCCCTGAGTGTACAACCGGGTCTGGGACATCACCATATAGTTCTCGGCCATCTCCTCATAGATGGCCCAGACCTGGTCGTGATCCTTGGCGAAATAGGACCCGCCACAAGAAGCATTCACCAAGCCCTGGAGCTCTGGTGTCAAGCCCGCTGAAGAAGCTCTGCACAAGGTTCGGCTTCGAGATATCATGGTGCGGGCATCGGTCAGTAAGCTCACGAAACCTCTCCCATGCCTCATGGAATTGCTCATTGGGGAGCATGGAGAAGTTGCTGATCAGGGCCCTCGCTGCATTGGTCCGCCCGAGTGGATAGTACTTGTTCAAGTACTCGGTGCGGAGCTGCTCCCAAGTGTAAACAAACCTCCCCAAATGCTTCAGCCAGGTGGCTGTTCTGTCTGCTAGGGAAAAGGGGAAGGCGATCATCCTGATAGTATCCTGGTCCACCTGACGGTCTTGGACAGTGCTGCAAATCATCAGAAACTCCTGGAGGTGGAGATGGGGCTCCTCAGTCGCGAGCCCGTGGAAACGGGGGAGTAACTGCAAGGTGTTCGGGGGGAACTTGAAGTCCCCCACGATAGCTGGAAGCACAACCCAGTGGTGCGTCAGTGTCGGTCCGGGGTTATGTAACTCCCGCATCGATCTCGGTGGTCCTCCGGCCGCGGTTGCGGCGGCTGCTGCCGCCGCATCTAGTCTGTCCTCAGGCTCGCTCTGATCTCTCTCTGCTCTGAGTCGCTCCAACTCTCTCCTCATCTCAATCATGAATGCTCCCTGATCCCTCAGCTGCTGCTGGACTGTCTCTAACAAGGCGATCAAGGTGGAGTTGATCGCTCCCTGGTCCATCACGATGTGCTCTGCTCTGGAGCGATCCTCTGAACTACCGGCCATAACGTCTGCAAAATCAAACGAGCCAAGCTCAGGTGCTGTCAAATCTGCTAATCTCTCCTCTGGCTCGTGTCTCTCGGAACCTAAAGAAAGGGGGTCGAGGGGGAACAGGGCGGAATCGTACTCGGGCTCGGAGAGCTGGTCTCGGCTCTCGCGGGACAACCTAGATGATCGGGTAGACGTGCCCGAAAGCGGTGCAGCCAGAGGCTGCCTAAGAGAGCGTCTACCCATCATCGTGATCTGGTCGAGTAGTGCGGATGGGATCAGGAGAAACTATGATCAAAATGCAAACCCCTCTGTTCACCAACGTAACACGAGCTGAAGACCGTGAAGGCTCGGTCAAATTATCTTGTCAGTTTTTATTAGGTGAACAAACAGTCTATTAGAGCGCTTACGTGACCTGTTGGGATACACGATGCTACTCCAACCGACTTGCCCGCACGGAAGAGTCGGTAGTCAGCTAGAAATAGCATCGGAGGGCTCTACCTAGGGTGCGGGTCACTCTCTCGTGCAAGCAAACCAAACAATGAGGGGGTTGCTCTCCCCAAGACAAATTTTTAAGGTGAGTGTCTTTTAGGGTCAATAGTCTTAACAGTCCCAATTTTATGGTTTTTCTTTTTAATTTTTTTCAATAAAAACAAAGGCCTAACGAATTTTTCGGTTCTCCTGGTTATTTAATCCAAAACAGGAGGGAGAAGACGAAAAAGCCGATGCACGATGAAATCAATGATGCATGCTGAGATAGAAATGCGTACCTTGCCTCCAGCACTCTACATGCAAGTGATCCGCACAGAAATTTAAAGACTGAAAATAAACTACCTAAATGATGCAGCGATGAAAACCGAGTCCTAGATGAGCAAGTCTACTCGCAGAACCGTCTAACCGATCACCGACCTCCAAGCCAAAGGGTCCGGTCTTGGCCTACCCCTCCTCTGCCCGACAAATCGGGGGTAGGAGAAAGCGCTTTACGGGGTAGGCTGCGGCACGTAGGCTACGAAAGAGATGAGTCAGTTATTTTTATTAATTAATTATTAGTAGGTCCAATTAATCGCACTATGGGAACATGCAGATAATTAAGTGTGGGGATCCTACTAATTACGGCACAAGCAAGCAGAAAATCCTAAGTCTAGGGGCTCGATGAAAAACCGCGTAAACACCGGAAAAGGCAGTAAAAAGAAAAGAAAACAAAACCGTGAAAAAGCCGCGAAAATCCTAAGGGTCCCCCGAGCACACCGGTGCTCGGCGAAACAGACCCGCTAGCCAATCAAGTCCACAGTTCAAGTCTCTGAGTACCTGTATTATTACAATAATAATGAAAGAAAAATAAAACCTCTCCCACTCAACTCTCTCTCGCTCTCTCCTGCGACTCCGTAAAGAAAGGAGCCGCCTCCGAGTCTCGCGGTTGCGTCGGCTTCTCGAAATCGGCCGCCTCGGTCCTCGGGCCCTCGCAAGAAAGAACAGAGTGGTCAGACCAATAAAAATAACCAAATAATAATAAAGAAAAGAAATGAAAATAAGATGAGGGTATATATGCAAAAATGCAAAATAAAATAAACAAAAAAATCAAACAAAAACAAAAGTAAAATAAAAGAAAATAAAACAAAATAAAACAAAAATAAAATATAAACAAAAACCGTGAAAAGCCACGAGCTCTAAAAGAGCCGCGAAAAGCCGCGAAAACAAAAATAAAGCAAAAATAAAAACTACTAAGCCGTGCTCCCCGGCAACGGCGCCATTCTGGTAGACCACAAACTGAGCGACTAAGGTAAAGGAACTAATCGGTCGTTGCAACCTCGATCACTCAGCTAGGTCAATCAAGAAAAATAGACCACCAATAAAGAGATAAAATCAATCCAACACACGAAAGCGGTCTTGCTATTAATTTAACCTGGTATAGCGACCAGGGTCGAACACAAGGAGCACGGATTGGCCTTGCGGCCTACGAAGTAATCAAAAAGGAAATAAAATAAAAGAAGAAAATATTTTTTTATGGTGGTTTTTAATTATTTTATATTTTTTTGGATTTTTAGTGAATTAAGAAAATAATAAAAGCTAAGGAACTACACACTTCAACAAATTATTAAATACACTAAAAATCAACCAAAAATTCAAACAAAAATATTTTTATGTGTTTTATAATTTTTAGTGTTTTTGGTGAATTTTTGGGATTTTTCTGATATTTATTTAATTTTCTAAAAATCAAACAGGGACTGAAAATGTAGGTACTGTCCAGCCGAGCTAAAAGGACCTAGATAAAATATCTAAAGGCCCCAAATTAGCTGGCAGGTAATTTTCCTATGAAGAGAATAAGACAAGGAAAATTTAGGCACCTAGATTATTATTTTTGGATTTTTAATTTATTTACTAGAATTTTTATACGATTTGGAGTGTTTTTCAATTTTTAGGGGTTTTCAGTAATGAAAAATAGCCAAAATTGGCTAGCAAAATCAAGCAAGCATAAACAAACAGTAGATAATTTTTTTGTAATTTTTAAATGAGTTTTAATATTTTTTTGGGGTTTTTAAATTTAGACAGTGACAAAAATAGAGGTTTTTGAATTTTTAAAAATATCAAATCAACTCAGAAATGTCTCGAAAAATCCTAGAAAAGTTTACACTATGGCCGGAGCCATGTTTCCAATTTTCGTTGGATTCAAAAATAAAGAGGGGGCACTGTGCACAAGGACCTACGTGCAAATACCCGAAGTTCTGGGGGGTCTGGTGCAATTAACCCAGCAAAATCGCGTGTCTGGGGCACTCAGGGACCCAAATGTAATAAAAGTAAGTTCCGAGGGCTATCTGGTAACAGGTACCAAAAGCCCAGGGACTTATCTGCAAAATACCCAAAAATATCCGCACATGCTCAATTAAAGTACGCACAGGGGTATAAATGCAATATTCCAAAAACTTTCATTCATTCATTAACATCCAGAACTACAAGGGCATAAAATGCAAAACACCCAGACAATCACATGTCAAAGCACGTGTCAGACTATACACAGAGGCATATCAGCAAATAGAAACAAGCACAGGGTCCTCTATGCAAATATCCCAAAAACTAAACATCTATCTAAACTATTTACAGAACTAAATGCTAAATAAAAGAAACAGGAGGGCCTAAGGGTAATTTACCCTTTATTAAGGCGGACCGCAGGATGGGCGCCACGTGGAGCTTCGAACGGTGGAGATCGGGGGTCGCTCCAAAGCTGGGGTCCTCGATGCGATCAGACGGCAGAGGGATCGCCACTTGGGGGATCCAACGGTGACGGGCGTGGGCGGTTAATCCTCTCGTGCAACGGGCGGTCCAGATCACTGCTCCAAGATCTGACGGTGACTGCTCCTCCGGGAATGAACGGCCCGGATGAAAACTGGAGGGCGACGATGATCGGACGGTCGGGGAAGATACCGGAAGAACAGTTGGCCGGCGAAGTTCGCTGGCCTCGTGCGTGCGCTGTGAGCCTCCCCTACTGCTCGTGAAGGTCGGAGAAGCTCCGCGATGACGTCCCGCAGCTGCTGGTGAACTCCGATGATCCAGCCGAGCCCTGGAGGGCTCCGGCGAGGTCGGCGGAGGAAGAGCTCCTGGTCCGAATGACCCAACCCCTCAGACGGGCTTGGAAGCACCTGCAAAGTAGACCAAGAGACTCACGGGTCGAGGGCAAACTGCCTCGACCCGGTTAGGCGGATGGAGGTGGTCTATGGGGCGATATGGACGAGCTCCGACGAGGGTGGGGACGGATGAGCTCGACTCCCAGCTCCTGTGCGAGCTGGGTTGAATGGGTATGCGGAGAAGATGTGCGGGAGGAAGGCGGAGGCTATGGCAAAGCCTGATGGTCGGATAGTGATCGGATGCGGACGGAATTGACGATGGACGGCGGAGCGGCGATTTGGGGGAAACTACAAATTAAAGAAAAAGAAAGAACGACGGGGCTACCTGGGTGGACGGTGAGACTGGGGATGAGCTTGCGCAGCTCTAGGTCGTCGCCTCGAGGAGCGTCTCCCTCCGAGGCTCGAGCTCCTGCTGGTGGCGGAGCAAGGCGGCGAAGCTTCGCCGGATCAGTGGTCTCGCTCCCTCTCCTCGCTTCGACACCACGGGGGACAAGCTGTCACTCTCGCCTACGCAATGGAGCTCACGGGAGGTGGAATCGAGTGGCCAAAGATAAGAAATGAGGAGGCGGAGCTCGAGCTAAATATGGGTGCGGGTCCGGCAAAACGAGGTCGGGTAGGGCGTTGGAGCGTACGGATCCCGAGGTGAAGGCTCCGGCGAGGGTCTCGGATGCATCATTAAGGAGTCGGACCCGGGGTTTAGGTGGTAGGCGATCGGGTTTAGATGGGAAAAATCCGAGAATCGGGTCACCCGCTAAGGACCCGTGGGAAGTGGTCCTGGGGGGGGGGTAGTTGACCGGGCGGTCAACATCCCCAGGGCCAATAGGTAGCGGCCACGTGGCTGAATTTTGAAAGTGAAAATTAGGTTAGTAAATGGCCAAATTTGGGAAAAGTTAAAACATGAAATCTTTTTATTTTATTTTTTTTCTATTTTTTTGTGATTTTTAATTAATTTTTCGAAATAAAAATAAGGTATGTACATTATATAACTATATATAGGTATATATACAATATAAGGTTTTTTTAATTTTTGATTTTTAATTGTTATTTTTATACAATTTTATTCCCATTTTATATTTATTATATTATAAAATACAGAATATAAAGACATTTTTATTTTATTTTTATTATTTATCTACATAGGTGAAATAAATACATATGTACATACATGTACATGGTATATTTACAATATATTTTTTTGTTTTTAATTTTTTTATTTTTATTTTGTTTTTGTTTTAATTCATTTTACACTATATAATATAGAATATATACAAAAATTTTGGAAATTAATTTTGCTTATTTACAAAGTTAAATAAATAAGGAGGTTCTATGTACATGATGACTATATACAAGTGGTGTTTTTGTTTCCTTTTTAATTTTTATATTTTTATCTTGTTTTTATATTTATAAATATATACAAATATTTACAAACCAACTTGAGTCTATTTTTGTGAGGAAAATACTTTTATTTATTTACATAAATATTTACACACATGAGCCCCTATCTCCCTCTACTTTGGCTTTTATGCGGTCAGGCCCATGCTGAGCCCTCCCTTGGGTTAGGTTGCTCAATATTTATTCTAAATATTTCCCTCTTTTTCTTTTTAATCTTTATTCTTTTATTTTTGCACAAAAACATGCTAATTATTGATTTTTACACAATGCATGCTTTTGGTAATTATTTCTATTTACAACTATATACATGCATTTGCAAAGGTTTTTGTAGCTAAAATAAAAAAATAAAGAGTGATGAATGAGTATTCATCAGTATCCGTCAATTTCAGCATTGAGATCAGCCTTCACTATTACTCCTGAAAGTTGTGACGCTTTATTTTCATCAATTGACTTCTTTCGAAATCTAAACCCGTTAACGATATAGCCAGAATGTGATATTATCAATGAGTATGGACTCCTGTGAATTATATCGAGATTTGCGCTCCACCGTTCATCTTTGGTAACTTTTAATAATTTAATTTTATCCCCGAACCATTTCAGAAAGTCTGATTTGCTAGTGGTTGTTGACTGAAACTCTTCGAAGAAAGAATCAACCTCGTCTACTTGCTTCAAAATATAATAATGAATAAGATCTCTTTCAATGTCTGAAATACTACGACGGGTACTCTTTAGGATAGCTCGGCCATTCTGTTGAAATATCCATAGTTGAAATAAGAATCAACCTCGTCTACTTGCATCAAAATATAATAACAAGTATCTCAGGCCAAATAGAGTAACTCGTACTCATATTTCTGAATGGATTAAAGCCGTCAGAAGCAAGACCCAATCGTACGTTTCTTACTTCTTCAGAAAATGGTGGATACATTTCATCAAACTTGCTCCACTCCTCTGTATCTGATGGATGTCGCATAACACCGGTTACATCTTTCTTTTTGATATTACTGTGCCATATCATCATTTTAGCTGTTCTTTCGTATGAATACAATCGCTGTAATCGGGGAATCAAAGGAAAGAACCGTAAAATCTTCTCCGGTTTTTTCCTCTTCGAATCATTATCATTATTCTTATATCTGCTACTTTTACAGTCAGGACATTTATCTAAATTTGAGTAATCCTTCCAATATAAAATGCAGTCGTTTGGATATGCGTCAATTTTCTCGTAGTTCAGTCCAAGTGCACGAAATCTAGACTTAGCGTCCTTCCAGTCCTTTGGAAAGTTTTCTGGATTATTTAATAATGTCCTAATCAAAAGTAAGACATCTGTCATCGTAACCGCTGTACATCGATTCTTCACTTTTATCTTAAACATCTCCAGAAGAAAACATAATCGAGACATTTTGACTCCTGAGCATAATGGCTTCTCTGCATCTTGTATTTTTTCATGCAACGTATCCGGAAGCGAATCCATCATTTCATCGGTGTCATGTCCTCGAATGTTATCTACCATCTCAAATATAGCATCACGGTCTTGTATTTCTGACACATCTCTTTCAGTATCACCGTGGACATTACTATCTTCTTCTAAATTAACTCCTTCACCATGATATGTCCAATTCGTATAATGTAGCCAAAATCCATTTAATATCAAATGTTCGTAAACTGTGGCTCGATTTTGGGTCAAAGTATTTTTGCATCTTATGCAAGGACAATGTATCTTATCTCCTTCACCTCCTACAATATGATAGTGCGATTCATATCGAAAAGCCCAGTCTATGAATCTGATAACTCCTTTATTATACGTCCGATAGTCATCGAATCTTTTGTTCATCCAACTTTTGTCCATTGCCTAAAGGTAAGATCCAAAGTTAATTTCAAAAATGTTTGGTAATGTTCATAACAACAACATGACATCATTATTAACTAGGGTAGCTAATAGGTTTTACAACCTAACTAAATATTATGTGGCATACTTGGCCTTCGATCCAGAGAGTCCGGTCTCGGTCTACCCCTCCTCCTCCCGACAAATCAGGTTCAGGAGCAGCGCTTGGCAGGGCAGGCTGCGGCACGTAGTCTCGAAGGAAAATGAATCAGCTATACACTAATATTCTACTTAATGAACAAATATTCTACTAAATATTATGTGGCGCACTTGGCCTTCGATCCAGAGAGTCCGGTCTCGGTCTACCCCTCCTCCTCCCGACAAATCGGGTTCAGGAGCAGCGCTTGGCAGGGCAGTCTGCGGCACGTAGGCTCGAAGGAAAATGAATCAGCTATACACTAATATTCTACTTAATGAACAAATATTCTACTAAATATTATGTGGCACAATTGGCCTTCGATCCAGAGAGTCCGGTCTCGGTCTACCCCTCCTCCTCCCGACAAATCGGGTTCAGGAGCAGCGCTTGGCAGGGCAGGCTGCGGCACGTAGGCTCGAAGGAAAATGAATAAGCTATACACTAATATTCTACTTAATGAACAAATATTCTACTAAATATTATGTGGCACACTTGTCCTTCGATCCAGAGAGTCCGGTCTCGGTCTACTCCTCCTCCTCCCGATAAATCGGGTTCAGGAGCAGCGCTTGGCAGGGCAGGCTGCGGCACGTAGGATCGAAGGAAAATGAATCAGCTATACACTAATATTCTACTTAATGAACAAATATTCTACTAAATATTATGTGGCACACTTGGCCTTCGATCCAGAGAGTCCGGTCTCGGTCTACCCCTCCTCCTCCCAACAAATCGGGTTCAGGAGCAGCGCTTGGCAGGGCAGGCTGCGGCACGTAGGCTCGAAGGAAAATGAATCGGCTATACACAAATATCTCACATTTGCATCATACCTCTACACGTTCACGTCATAAAACTTCACATTGACATCATACCTTTACACATTCAGAGCATACAATTTCTCATTCACATCATGCATCTACACCTTTTGGTGTTTGTATAACAATGAACATGATTTATCCATCATACCACCGCATCTATACATACTACCCTCAAACTCAAATATGTACACCTTCACATACTATCATCACATTCACATCTATACACCATCATTCACAACAACTTTACATTCACATCATATGCATGCACTTTCATATATTACACTTACATTTACATCTATGCACCTTAAAATATCTTCATATTCACATCATAAGCAAGCATAATAAGATTATAAAAATAAACAATGCTTTTACATTCGTGTTAACTATAAACAATAAACAATCCTTTTACAATAAACAATGCTTTAACTAATATATACATACAAAATAAGATTATGAAATTAAAGCAAGCATAATGTATTAATAAATTACCAGAAAGTTTAAAAAAAGCTTACATCCAAATGAGGACGTGGAGGCCGGTGCCGGTGGGCGGAGGCTGGAGTGCCGAGGAGGAGGCCAGACGGTGGAGGAGGAGGTGGAGGCCGGAGGACGGACGCCGGAGGGCAACGGGCGAGATGGGGGACGTCGGAGGGTGGAGGCGGAGGCCGGAGGGCAAGGGGCGCGAGGATGGACGCCGGAGGGTGGAGGAGGAAGCCGGAGGGCGGTGGAGTCGGCCGGAGTGCGATGGGGCTCGAATGGAGGAATGAGGAAGATGGGTTCGACGGGGATGGGTATATTACCATCGGGGACGGTCGTTTGACCGTCCCTTTTACTAATAATCGGCGACGGTTATAAGTGGACCGTCCCCTCTGGTTGTTTGTAGGGACGGTTACTAAACCGTCCCCGATTATTATTGAAAGCGACGGTTACGACCGTCCCTTATAATAATAGTCGGGGACGATTGCGAGTTGACCGTCCCCTATGGTTACATATATTTTCCCCAGCGTGCCATTTGCAGAGGTTGTAGGGACGGTTATGCAACCGTCCCATAAAAGTAACCATATGGGATGGTTGTAACCGTCCCCTTTACTGTCCATTATATGCGACGGCCACAGTGAAGTAACGGGGACGGTTATGACCGTCCCCTAAAGGCTGGTTCCGGGGACGGTCATGTAACCGTCCCTAATTGTCATGTGAAAGGGGGCGGTCATAATCGACCGTCGCTAAACCTTTACAGAGGGGACGGGCAGCAAACAACCGTCCCCTAAAATAGTATAGGTGATGGTTGCTGATTGACCGTCCCCAATAACCGTCCCCAAAGGCTGTCCAGTTTGTAGTGGTGGACACCATTCTGGAGATCGGACGGCAGCTAAAGTACTTCAGTGTGGCTTCTGGTGGCCCACTTTATTCGAGAATGCTGCAGAGTTTGTCAAAAGATGTATTGACTGTCACATATTGAAAGGTACACTTACTGCCAAAGATTCAATGCCCCTGAAAATCATTCAGATAGCAGATGTTTTCGATGCATGGGGCATTGACTTCATGGGACCTTTCCCTAACAGTCAAGGCTTTGAGCACATCCTTCTTGCCGTCGATTACGTGAGTCGTTTGGTTGAAGCTATACCCGCTCGAGCCGCTGACAGCCGAACAGTATGCCGGTTCCTGAAGAAGAACATCATTTCGCTGTTCGGGATACCGAAAATTCTCATATCAGACGGGGGTAGCCACTTCATTAACAAAGAGGTCAAGAAGTTAACGAAGGAGTACGACATCGATCATCATGTTGCGTCTCCTTACCACCCTCAGACCAATGGCATGGCAGAGCTATCAAACAGAGAAATCAAGACTATCCTGCAGAAACTTGTTAGGCCAAACAGAAAGGACTGGTCTCAACTCTTGGACTCGGTCTTATGGGCTTACCGAACCGCCTACAAGTCTCCCTTGGGCATGTCGCCCTATCGTCTTATATATAGAAAACCGTGCCATCTGCCCATGGAATTAATTCACAAGTCTTTATGGGCAATCAACAGTTGTAATTTGGACTCACGCAAAAGTGGTCAGAAGAGGAAAGATGATCTGAACAGACTCTTGGAGTTCCGGGACTATGCATACGATAACACCTTGATGTACAAAGAGAAGGTGAAACACTGGCATGACCGGCACATCAGACGAAAGACCTTCGATGTTGGACAGAAAGTGTGGTTATTTGATGCAAAGTTGCGGATATTCCCAGGCAAATTAAAGAGTAAGTGGACAGGGCCGTTTCGAATTTGTGAAGTGCGTGACAATGGAAGTATTGCAATATCAGAATTGTCCCCTGACGCACAGCCCTTTGTCGTCAACAACCAACTCCTGAAGTCTTACTTAGAACCAGATGCATTCTTGGCCGTTGTTGACTCTATCCAGCTCGTGCAACATGATGACATCTCCACAACTGGTGCAACATCAGAAGATTCAGACGATGTACTCCAACCACTGTTTATCTGATTTTCTTCTTTTCTTCTTTTCTTCTTTTCTATTTTCTCGTTGTATTAAAAAGGTGCCGCCCTTGTAGATAGTTTTCTACACTTAGGATGTACTTTGTCCTAAGTATAGGGGGATGTGCACCCCGAGTTTTCATTTCATTTCGATCCTCTCCATTGTCTCCTCTGCTTGTCTATACTTAGGAGTATCTTACCCTAAGTATAGGGGGAGACAATCGGAGTACGATCTGTGTATTCCCACCCTTGACCCTCCCTGCTTTTTGTACAGTCTGCTATACTTAGGATTACTTGATCCTAAGTATAGGGGGGACGGTCAACTTCTCATTCATTCATTTCATTCATATAGATTCTTTAGATCTGTCTATACTCAGTACGAGTTATGTCTTTGCTTTTCCTTTCAACATATGAGGACATAGCTCAAGCTAAGTATAGGGGGGTCGTATATACCATCTATATACTATAAGCCATAACTCATACTGAAAAATAAAATATCAGCTCAATATAAAATATATTGTAAAAAGTAGTCCTATAATAAAAGATGATTGTGAGCTCCTCAGGCTCTTTGTACTTGTACTGATTATTAAGTCAGGAAAAATGTTTTTTGAAAGGAAATTTTCTTTGAAAAACCTTGTGAAAATTGTTTGAAATTAGTGTGTACAAGTATTCAACTTTTGAGAAAATTAGTTTTGCGTGTAAATTTATTTTCTTTGAGTGAAATCAAAATGTGTGAAAACTAGTGTGCAAATGATTGTAAAAATTTGATTGTCAAAATTGTTTTGAAAAACCTATCTATGCTGTGTAAAACCTTGGGAAAATCATTTTCAAATACGTGTACATGTTTGCAAAATTATTTTGGACTAGAGTTCTCAAAAATCTTTTGAAAAGGATTTTCGAATAAGTCTGAGGATTCTGCACAAAAATCTCTCATTCATAAATAAGGAATAATCACAAATAAAACTTATAAAAACCATATTGTATGCCAAATACAGTTTTTCTTCTTTTGTATATACTGATTAATAAATTAGGCTAGATACCTACACAATATGATTTGAAAAAAAATAGTGTGACCTGTTTTGAAAAATTTGCTGTGAAATGTTTTCAACTTATGTGAAAATGTTTGATTTGAAAAACTTTTTCTTTGTGTGAAAGAAAGGATTTGAAAAACCTATGTGCAAATATTTTGAAAAATGTTTGTCAAAACTATTATAAAAAAATGTATATATAGTGTGAAAAATCTTTGCAAAAATAGTTTTCAAATGTGTGTTAATGATTGCAAAAAAATTATCGTGTACTATAGTTTGCAAAAATTATTTTCTAACTAGATCTGAGAAATAAGAACACCATTACAAATACTTGTAAATCATAAATAAGACACATACAGTTCTTTCTGTACAATCCTAAATAAACTACTTCATTCAATCTTGTAAAGTCTTTGAAAATCCGCACCTTTTGTAAATAAAGCGGCCCGCCCGTGTAAATGATTGTGTGTACCTTTTTGTATGTGTCAAGTTTTTATTTGCAAAAATTTCTTTGTGTAAAAAGATTCTTTGATTCTTTTAAATTCTTTGTGAAAAATTGCATCATTCATTGTGCATAGCATAAGCATACCATTCATATTCTTTTTGAGTGAGCTTGATGATTGAATCAGTCCAATAAGTCTCAAATTGGAGCTTGGTTAGACCTGGCCGCACCTAACTGCACTTGAACCTTACGTGAATTAGGTTTAAGGTACTTCAGGTCTATGCAGACTTAATTCTTTGAGAAATCAGGGCTGGGTTCAAGTCACCTCAACTGACTAACTAGAACTTTTCGAGACACACGCATGACTCTTGCCGACCGTGACCTAACTTGGACACTTGCACCTTTCACTTGGCTCAACTCAGTTGGAGTGGTGAGGGGGTTGGATTTGCCAGTCTGAGACGCACACGGGTGGAAACATTCGTCCTCGTCTAGGGAGGGAAGTGCACCCCAACCTGGTCCAATAGCCATGAGGTCTAAAGACAGGAGATTGTGGGTTGCGATAAAGCTTCAAAAGAGGGATAGTCTACTGGCTCAAGAGGAAAAACTCCTTATGTAAATGCTGCTGTGAATAGTATGTTGAAAAAAAAAATGGTCAGGCCTGTACAAAAATAAAATGCCTGCAAAGTATGTACATATGTTGTAAAGCCAATAAGCAAGCTTGAGTTCCAAAGTCAAATATGTGAGCCTGCAGCTGGATGACTTGACTACACTGGTCTTGCATCCTAGGATAGGTAGCTACACTGGCTACCGTCCATTATTCTCTTCACCCCCTCCTCTTGAGTTGGTTGCCACTTGAACTTAGAAGGGAATACCATGCTCCTCGAGGAAAGAGCTGTTGGACTGGGGAATCATTGGGTTGTCATTCTGGAGAAGTCAGTTCCTTTATCATTTCAGCTGGGGAGAGCCACTATCACTTACACTGTACAAGTCAGCTTCATAGTTATAAGGGTTTGCGTATGATGTAGACCAGTTCTGACCAAGCTATTGAGGTAGGTTGAACCGAGTTCTGTGACTATCGAAGGCTGTTATATTTTAGAGCTGGTTCCCGACTAGGTTCCACACACATTTACACCCAAGGTCTGACAGGAGCTCCAAATTCAGATTTTATAAAGACATGCATTGCACTGAAAGCACCCCTATTCACTCTATCCTTCTTTAATTCTCCTTTTTCTATTCTTTATTCTTTTTGTACTTATTGCATAAGTGTTTGCTAGGGACTAGCAAAGGCAAGTATAGGGGGGTGATGAATCTCCATTTCATCACCTTTATTCTATCATTTTGGCCTCAAAAACCCCAGCAAATGCATGTAAATAGCATCAAATTGTACATAATAGCATTCATGATTCATTATATTAATTACACATTAAATAAAGTGTTTAATGCCAAAATTATAGAATAAAGAGAAGAAAAGAAAAAGGAATAAAATATTGCAGATATTTTATGACCCGAACCCCGAGACCAAGGCCAGCATGGAATTGGTCGACAAGGAATAAAGTAGGGGGAGATAAGGGCCAGTGTAAATAAATACCTCATTTATTCATGCATTTATTTATGCATTTTTGACACCTATTTTGTACATAATTATTTATTCATCAAATAAAGAAACTTTGTTCATGAAAGTTGTAGATAATAATGTAAATAAAAATACAAAATTGAGTTTGTGTAAAAATAATACTCAACGTACATTTTATACATAGAATAAAAAGCCAAAACCTCAACTTCACAGACCCATATCTTGCAAATAAAAACTCCAAATCACCCAAACTCACCTTTAATTGTATATATCTTTCCAAGAATTATTTAATAAAATTGGTTTCATAATTTTTGGAGTCCATCTGCAAAAGTTAGGTTTTTGGCCCCCATTGTGCAGCCTGCCTGATTAAAATATTCAATATTATTATATTTTTAGAATTTTTTAAATAATCTATATAATACATGTATATACTAAAATTAGAATAAAAATAAAAAGAATTGATAAAATAAAATAAGCTTATGCAAGTTAATAGGCAAAAGACCTATGATCAAATATGTACATAAATAAAAGGGGAAAACATTCTTTAATTATTTTCTTCTTTTATATTTTTATAATAATGTAAATAGTACATATAACTTATTAAAAATGTAAACCCAAAATAAAAATCAAGAAAAAAACATTAAATAAATTAAGTATACAAAATACATAGGTAAAATACCAAGAAGAATACCCACATATACATATATCCATTTCATTAAAAATGAAAATAAACTCATAAAAATTAAATAAAAATACCTTTATACTCACAAAAATAAATTATAAATTTATAAAATAAGCCAATAAAATAATAAAATAAAATAAACAAATAAAAAATTAAAAGATACAAAATACATGTAAATACACACATATACACTTTATTAAAATAAAACTATAATAAAACACTTCAAAAAATTCTATAAAAATCGTAAATAAATACTACACGAAATAATACACATTTTTTATTTTATAAGAAAAAAATAATAAAATCATTTACTAGGTTAAATAAATCAATTTCGAATGAGGGTTCCTATTTTGTCTTCTAGCGGCCGATCTGAACCAATGGGGCGCCGTCCCTTGTTGACCGCCTGGTCAACTGTCCCATCTGGGACCTGGCGTCTCTGAACCATCTTTTCCCTGGATTTCGTCCCTTTTTTACGGCCATCTCATCCATCGATCGAGCTCGCTTCCTTAACAAGAAATGATCTCTGATGATCACTCATACCCGCCGATAACTTGGATAAATTTGATACTCATTGGATCAAGCAATAATCGCCGGTCAATAAGGCTCCAGGCCATTGTCTATAAATAAGAAGCTCCGATCCCTTCCTCAGATTTGGCCAATTTTAATCCATCCAAAAGCCCTGATTTCGTTCCTGGGACGTTCCTCGTGACAGGGGGAGTGCTTTAGCACCTCGAATCGGCCGGAGGAAGGACAATTTTGACGCGACGGAGCTCCGGTGTCCGTCCTGCTCCCTGGTGGCCCCATGTATAAGATCTGCTTCTTTATCGCTTTTTAGTTTGGTTTTAATGTTAAGCTTTTGATTCCAGTAGTTAGTTTAGTGTTTAGTTAATCAGTGTAGCTTAGAATCTAAAATTCGAAGTTCGCCGGAGCTCCGCTCAGGCGACTTCTCCACCGTGATTTTGACTGTGTCCGACCGCCTCGTTCACCCCATCTCGTTCCTCGTCGTATTCTCCACCGATTTGTCGCCTTTGTCCAACCGAGGACCTCTGGTCTTCGCGAATCGGGGCTCCACCTCCGCCTTTCGCCGGAGCTCCTTCGCCACACCTCACCTTGATGTATAGCTTCAAAACCCGGGGTCGAGGAGGAAGCCCTCGCTCCCCCGTATCTTCCTATGCAGGTCCAACGAAGAAAGAATCCCATCTGGGCTCGAATCGACCCAGGAAGAGGTTCCTGGAGGTCTTGTCCTTCATCGACCTCGTCCGATCCCTTCAGACCTCCAGTAGCCATGGCGTGACCTTCAGGAGATGCGGAAGACCTCCAGCCATGTTTTGAGCAACCCAGATGCGCGGGAGACGCTCGGAGGAGCCCATGCTTCTCGATCGAAGCTCGCCGGGGGCGAGCTTCTTCCTTGTTCTTCCGGAGGGCTCCATCGCCGTCAGATCAGGAGGCTCGACCCAGATCGCACGTGAACCGTCAGATGAAGCCCCGCACTTACCGTCCGATCAGCGAGGCTGATCTAATCTCAGCCGTCATCTACGAACCGGTATCGGCTGACGGATACACGACGCGTGTCAAGTGGAAGACGACCAACCATCAGATCAAGCGCCTGTTGGGGGTAAATTTCAGACACCTCCCCCCGCCTTTTTGTATTTGTATTTTAATGCTATAAATAAAAATCCCCGTTGTAAATAAATTGTAAAATTTATGGAAGTGATGAGCCAGCTGAGCGACTAAGGTAAAGTGTCTAAATGGTCGTCGCGACCTCAATCACTCAGCTAGGCTCGATCAAGAAAAATAGACCACCAAGAGAGATAAAATCAATCAAAAATACGATAGCGGTCTTGGTATTAATTTAACTTGGTATAGCGACCAGGGTCGAACACAAGGAGCACGGATTAGCCTTGTGGCCTACGAAGTAGTCAAAAAGGAAGTAAAATAAAAGAAGAAAATATTTTTTGGTGGTTTTTAATTATTTTATATTTTTTTTGGATTTTTAATGTTTTAAGAAAACAATAAAAGCAAAGAAACTACACACTTCAACAATTTATTAAATGCATTAAAAATCAACCAAAAATTCTAACAAAAATATTTTTATGTATTTTATAATTTTTAATGTTTTTGGTGAACTTTTGGGATTTTTCTGATGTTTATTTAATTTTCTAAAAATCAAACAAGGACTGAAATGAGAGGTACTATCCAGCCGAGCTAAAAGGACCTAGGTAAAATATCTAGAAGCCCCAAATTAGCTGGAAAGTAATTTTCCTATAAAGAGAATAAATTAAGGAAAATTTAGGCACCTATATTATTATTTTTGGATTTTTAATTTATTTACTAGAATTTTTATAAGATTTTGAGTGTTTTTCAATTTTTAGTGGTTTTCAGTAGTGAAAAATAGCCAACATTGGCTAGAAAATCAAGCTAGACAACACAAACAGTAGACAATTTTTTTTTGTAATTTTTAAATGAGTTTTAATATTTTTTTGGGGTTTTTAAAGTTAGACAATGACAAAAATAGAGGTTTTTGAATTTTTAAAAATATCAAATCAACTCAGAAATGTCTCCAAAAATCCTCGAAAATTTTACACTATGGCAGGAGCCATGTGTCCAATTTTCGTTGGATTTGGAGGTAATTTGCTATTTTATTCAAAAATAAAGAGGGGGGCACTGTGCACAAGGACATATGTGCAAATACCCAGAGTTCTGGGGGGTCTGGTGCAATTAACCCAGCAAAACACGTGCGTCGCGCGTGTCTGGGGCACTCAGGGACCCAAATGTAATGAAAATAAGTTCTGAGGGCTATTTGGTAACAGGTACCAAAAACCCAGGGCTTATCTGCAAATAACCCAAAAATAAACGCACATGCTCAAATGTTTCACGCACAGGGGTATAAATGCAAATAAACAAAAACTTTCATTCATTCATTAATAGTTAGAACTACAGGGGCATAAAATGCAAATAACCCAGAGACTCACGTGTCGATGCACGTGTCACATCACATACAGGGGCATATCAGCAATTAAAAACAAGCACGAGGTCTTCGATGCAAATATCCCAAAAACTAAACAACTATATTACGTAATTACAGCACTAAATGCGAAATGAGATAAACAGAAGGGCCTAAGGGTAGTTTACCCATTATTAATGCGGGCCGCAGGATGGACGCCACGTGGAGTGATCAACGGTGAAGAGTAGCGGGCGCTCCAAGGCTGGGGTCCTCGCAGCGAATCCAACGGCTGGGGCTAAGTCACGTGGTGCATCGGACGGTGGTGGCTCTCTATGGCTAACCCTCGTGCATCGGGCGGCTAGGATCAGTCCTCCTCAGATCTGACGGTGAAGGCGGCTCCTGGAACGGACGGTCCAGATGGCAACTGGAGCGGGAGGGCTGATCGGACGTCGGCTGAAGGTCGAGGAAGAACAGTTCGCCGACGAAGTTCGCCGGCCCAAGGCGTGCACTCCTGACCTCCCCTGCTGCGCCTGAAAATCGGAGAAGCTCCGGCGTGGTACTCCGCAGCTGCTGGTGGCCTCCGATGGCCTAGCCGGACTCTGGAGAGCTCCGGCGAGGTCGGCAGAGGTACGCCTCCTGGCTCGATGTCGAAGGACCTCAGATGGCCCTCATTGAACCTGCAAAACAGTCCAGAAGGCTCGCGGGTCGAGGGCAAACTGCCTCGACCCGGTTAGGCGGGTGAAGGTGGACTATGAAGCGATATGGGTGAGCTCCGGCGAGGGGGGTAGACGGGGGAGCTCGAATCCCAGCTCCTGTGCGAGCTGGGTTGAATGGGATTGCGAAGAAGATGCGCGGGAAGGAGGCGATGGCTATGGTGAAGCCCGATGGTCGGTTGGTGGTCAGAATCGATCGGAATCGGCGGGGGACGGCGGAGCAGCGATTTGGGCGAAATGGGAAATCAAAGAAAAAGAGAAGGCTAAGGGACTACCTGGGTGGCTGATGAGACTGGGGATGAGCTTGCGCAGCTCTGGGTCGTCGCCTCGAGGAGCGTCTCCCTCCGAGGCTCGAGCTCCTGCTGGTGGCGGAGCAAGGCGGCGAAGCTTCGCCGGATCAGTGGTCTCGCTCCCGCTCCTCGCTTCAACAGCACAGGACGCGAGCTGTCACTCTCACGCACACGCTGGAGCTCACTGGGGGTGGAATCGAATGGCCAAAGATGGGAAATGGATGTGGCAGAGCTTGGCTTAAGTATGGGTGAGGGTCCGGGAAGACAGGCGCGGGTAGGGCGTGGAAGCGCGCGGATCCCGATGCGGTAGCTCCGGCGAGGATCTCGGATATGTCATTAAGGAGTCGGACCCGGGGTTTAGGTGGTAGGCGATCGGGTTTAGACGGGAAAAATCCGAGAAACGGGTCACCCGCTAAGGACCCGTGGGAAGTGGTCCTGGGGGGGGGGATAGTTGACCGGGCGGTCAACATCCCCAGGGCCAATAGGGATCGGCCACGTGGATAATATTTGGAAGTGAAATAACAGGTGGCAAACGGCCGAATTTGTAAAAAGCTAAAACATGAAATATTTTTATTTTATTTTTTTCTATTTTTTAGTGATTTTTAATTAATTTTTCAAAATAAGAATAAGGTATATACATAGTAGGGTTAGATATAGGTATATATACACTATATAGGTTTTTAGTTTTGATTTTTAATTGTTATTTTTATACAATTTTATTCCCATTTTATATTTTATTTATTTATATTATAGAATAAGGATTAAAAAGGTATTTTTATTTTATTTTTATTATTTATCTACATAGGTGAAATAAATACATATGTACATTTATATACATGGTATATTTACAATATATTTTTGTGTTTTTAATTTTGTTATTTTTATTTTATTTTTGTTTTAATTGTTTTTATTTTATTTATTTACACTATATAATATAGAATATTTACAAAAAATTTAGAAATTAATTTTATTTATTTATAAGGCTAAATAAATATAAAGGAGGTTCTATGTACAAGATGACTATATACAAGTGTTTTTGTTTTCTTTTTACTTTTTATATTTTTCTTTTGTTTTTATACTTATAAATATGTACAAGTATTTATAAACCACTTTTAGTCTATTTTTGTGAGGAAAATACTTTTATTTATTTACATAAATATTTACACACATGAGCCCCTATCTCCCTCTACTTTGGCTTTTATGCGGTCAGGCCCATGCTGAGCCCTCCCTTGGGTTAGGTTGCTCAATATTTATTCTAAATATTTCTCTCTTTTTCTTTTTAATCTTTATTCTTTTATTTTTGCACAAAAACATGCTAATTATAGATTTTTACACAATGCATGCTTTTGGTAATTATTTCTATTTACACATATTTACATGCATTTGCAAAGGTTTTTGTAGCTAACATATAAGAATAAAGAGTGATGAATGAGTATTCATCAGGAAGGCCCCCTGTAGTTTATGTATTTACATATTAGTCCCTACGCGCCTCACGTGCAGCAACCACGTGAGGCGCGTGATTTTTGCACTTAAACCCCACCGGGTTTTATTAATTGTAAAATGGCCCCCAAAATAAAATTAAATGTTTATTTTTGCTGTGATTTTTGCACTGAGGACCCTGAGTTCATTTTTATTTGCAAAAATGCCCCTGCCAGGCCATATATTTTTGTATGCTTTGTCCATTTATTTTGTGCCTCATATTAACTTGAAGAATTTTGCAAAAATGGATATAAGCTCCTTTTTGTTTGTTCTTGCATGCTACATTTTTAATTTTTAATTTTGTTGCATTTTTGTATTTATTAAAAATCAAAAACATGCCTTTTATTTACCATCTAGCTTATAAAATGCCGAAAAATAGTAAAATACCTCGAAAAATTCCAAAAAAATTAACTATAGTATATTTTATCCTAATTAAGTGTCAGTCCAAAAGTCATTAAAAATATCAAAAGAAAAACCTTAAAAATCCAAAAATACTCAAAAACTTCAAAAAAATATAAAAAATTCTAGAAAATCTTAAAAATTGCAAATTCAAGTTGTGTAGTTCCTATATTTTATCCTCTTACTTTTAAAAATAGTTGGGAAAATTTTTGTGGCTGAGTGATATTTTTAATTACCATTTTAACCCCCATCCAGTAGTTACTCCACTGTTTGCTTTATTTCAGTATTTAAAAATACCAAAAATCTGTTGAAAAATGCCCAAAAATCACAAAAAACATTAGAAAATCATGAAAATAACAAAAAGACTTTATTTTCGAATTTTTGACCATTTTTTGTATATTTTTATAAATATTATATCTCCCCTTTATATATATTTTCCCCTATAACAAAAAAAAGAGCATATCTATATATATATGTATTTTTATATTTGTATTATATATTATATATATTATAATTATATTATATATTTATATTTAAAAAAAACATAAATAAAAACAAAAACCCACAAAAACAAGCTTCACATGAGGATGACTCTGTGGTACATGCACATCTTAGGCTATTGCAGTTTTGTATTGCTCTCTGTGGTTTGACCTCTACATACTTAGTCACTGTGCATCTTGTGGTAGAGTAATAAATATTAATTCACATTTATGGGACTCAATTGTTTTATTCTTTTATTGTGGGTTAATTGCTGACTAACACCGGTATTCTGCAAGCGGTCGCCCCAACGACACTTTATATACATATCATTCATTGTGACCCTCGTGCATTACCGTGTTATCATCTAGCAAGGATGGTTCCAAGCAACCGAGGTCCAACGCCTCCTCCCAGATCCACCACTGATTTTATTCTGACCATAATACCCTTCTTAACCACACCATGGTTTGAATAAACCATGGTTGTTTCAATTTTTTGACGGTCAATTTGACGGAAGGGCACAAGTGATAACGGAGAAAGAAGTGAGGGGCACAACTGATATTACCAAAAAGATAGGGGCATAACTGAAATTGCGATATCTCGAAGAGGCACAAGTGATAAAAACCCTTATATTATTATATGGATAAAATGGGTTGCTTTTTGGAGAGGTTAACTTGGCTCTCCCCGCCCTTGAATTGTCTCAACATTTCTATTATCTTTACAGTAGGAATGATCCTTCCATCCTTAAGGAAGGAAAAAAATCCTATCCCTCCGTAATTAATCTGACCATGGTTATTAAAAGTATGTTGTTATTATTTTTAATTAAGAAAAATTTATTTTAGTATTTATACATCATCTAAATATAGTATCTAACCACCTCAATGGTCTCGTCCATTAATATGCCAGATTATTTGCACATTCAAATTTCATAACCCTAATCATTTTGGTGCATTGATGGCAACTACGCATTTGTGGAGGTGACGACACGTTCGAGTTGGTGGCTGCAACAACATATGGGCGAAGGTGACGACACACGTATTGAAGAAATGACAATGGCTGCAAAAACGCTTGTATCATAATGATAACAATGGTGGCACATAAACGATGACTGCAATGGTGCATGGATCGCACCGACGACTATGGTGGATTCAACAACACTTGGATTATAACGACGGTGAAAAGAGAGAGAATCAGAGTCGCTCATAATGGCCTGACAAATCAGGCTCACTGTCGCTGAGGCGACTGCTCAAATCCTCCCACTGTTTCAACAATTAACCCACACAGATAATTAAGCGATTAAAAACAAGAGTTAAAATTTATTATATCCTACTAAGAATGTATAGTGGCAAGCAAGTAGGGATCGAACACAGTAAGCAATGGAGTAGAGCAGGTGAGATAAATAAAATCAAGGCACACTACGTCTCTAAAATACTTAGCCAAAATGAATTTTTATGGGTTTTTTTATTTTTGTTTTATAGTTTATATTTTGTTTTTGATTTTCTATATTTTATATTTTCTTTCTACATTTTAGTTTTTTATATTTATTTTTCTTTCTATAAAAGGGATATAATATATATAAGGCTATATATGGAGAATATATACAAAGTGGGCTAATAGAAATATAAATAAAACAAAAAATTCTCAAAATTCAAAAAAATAAAATATTTTTGGGTTTTGAACACATTTTTACTATTTTGTGATTTTTCAGGATTTTTCTAATTTTTATGCATTTTAAAAGTAAAAAATACCCCAAAATAGGGATTAATTAAATAGACTGAAATAAAATAGAGATAAAAAAGCAAACAGAATCAAAATTTCTCCAAATTAATTATAATATATAAATAATAATATAAAGGAAATTATAAAATAAAATCATAATTTTTGGAATTTTTAGGGATTTCGTAGATTTTTATAAATGTTTTGGAGGTTTTTTAATTTTTAAGAGTTTTCTTTTGTAATTTTTATGGATTTTTGGTCTAGAGTTGTAAGATAACTAAATAAATAAGAAAACTATTTTTTGGATTTTTTTAAAAATTACATTTTTATGTATTTTCTACCGTAGATAAGGATAAAATATGCTATTTTTTTTATTTTTATAAAATTTTAGTTATGTCCAAAATTTCAAAATAAAATATTAGCGTGAAAATATAAGCAATCAGGAACCTGCACACATTTTTTTTGGATTTTTCAAGCATAATTTCTATATTAATTAAATAGAGAAAATAAAGAAAACTACACTATTAGCATTGACATTTTGTAAATAAAAGAAAGTCTGTGGGCCAATATGCAATTTTCACTAAAAATATAATGTAATTAAAATTTTCTTGTACTTAATACAAAAATCCAAACTCGCACGGGCATGCCCGTGAAATGCCCTCCTCATGTGGGCTGCCATGTGAGGTGAGTTATCGTAGACTTAAGTGTAAATATCAAGAGTTTGAGGGTCTAACTGCAAATATCCCAAACTATAATACATAACAGAGGAAAGTTTAAGTTCTAATAATTGAATACACAAAATGCTGGGGCATAATATGCAAAATACCCATAGTGTAACGCGGATCGAACGGTGCTCCTCCTCACACTTGCCGCGTGGCGGTTCGTAGGCGCATAATGATGCTTCACCAGCGACGGTCCAGATTAGATCCACAAGTAACGATCCAACGGTTAGCGTGCGGTTGATCCGACGGTGTCTGATCGATCTGGGGCTCCTCCTTGATCGGACGGCGCGGAAGTGGTCAGCAAGAATCGGGGAAGAACTCCCTAATAGTGAACTTCGATCAGTCGGTACTCCACACTCCGACGTCCCCAAGAACTCGGATAGGGGGCAAAATGCTCCTAGGTTTTTTCTAGTAGAATGATGGTCTCCAAGAGGCTCGGGGGTGACAGATGGAGCTCGACAGAGCAACACGCTTGGGGGGTGTTCTCCTAGATCGAGGAGGCTCGAGAAGCCACGTGTCGTGGTTATTCCTGCAAGAGATAATTAGGGGAACAAGAATGAAGCTCTAGGGAGCTTCAGGTGGTGGAACTAGGTGTAGGTGGCATGGGTGAAGCTCCTCCAGCGAGCGGCGAAGGAGGAAAAGCTGATCACCAGATCTTTGTAAGATCTGGGTGGCTGGAGATGATATGGGCGAAGAACGGAAGATGGGGAAGCTCGAGGGGTTGTTGGTTTAAGCGAAGGGGTATTAAGGTAGTAGGAACAGGGTGGCAGAGCTAGAAGCTCTAGCGAGGGAGAAAGATGTGAAAAATGCGGACTAAACAAGACTTGAACAAAAACAAGGTGAGATCTAGACTACCGCTATGCTAAGGAATCAAAATGGACGGAAAGGATAGAAGCTCATCGGTTGTGCATGCCTGGAGATGAACTGCGACGGAACACGACGCAGAGCAACGGACCGATCTCGATTCGATGCCAACCATCATGTGCAAGAGAGGAGGAGACTCTTGCCGTCACCAGGAATCATTCACAAGGCTCAGATATGGGTGTTGATGGCGGAAGAGGGATCAAAATTAACTTTGGATGAGGGGGGGGGGGGCTGATCTTTTATACGAATGGTGGAATAAGGTCCTAGAGCGGGATAATGGCAGCGATGCAACGACAATTCGCTCGAGGAATCATGTCCGCGTGTATCAACGAGAATCAAGACACCAAAGTGCAGAAGCGATCAAAACAAGTCGATGTTCGAATCGACTTGGAAAAAAGCGAGAAGAAAGGTCAAACTAGAGGTCTAATAACCCTACAACCTCGGTCAAAGAGTTAACCGAGGTCAATTGGGGGTGACAGCTGGTTGGTCCATGTGGACCAACCAGAAAATCAGACGTGAAAATTATTCAAAAATTTGATATAAAATAATAACCGATTTTATTAATTTTAAGTTATAAAATAAAAAATGTTTATAATTTTTTATAGTATTCTATTATTATTTTTATTTTTTAGAGGTATATAATTACAAGTTACTTTTTAGGGTTAATATATAGGTACATTTATCTATGTTTTGTGTCTTTTATTTTTATATTGTATTTTTTGATTTATTATTTTATTTTATCATTTTGATAAAATTATAAGTGATTTTGGAAACTTAAATATATTTTTATTATATTTTTTGATATATTATATACACTTAATTAAATAGGAGTATGATATCTTTAAGTATAATTATTTTATTTTCATATATGTATTTTATATACATATTTTTTTCAATATTTCCTTAATGGTTTTATTTTAGTTTTAATATGTATATATACTATAAATAATATTTAAAAATTATAAAAATATAAAAGTATAAAAATAATAAAGAATAAATAAAATAAACATTTTATTTGGATATATTATACAATAGGGGTCCAAAATCTAACTTTCAAACTTAACTCCAAAAAATATGAAACTACCTTCATTATATAACTTATTAAAAGTTATATACAATTAAAGTGATTTTGATATATTTTGAGTTTTTATTTGAGAGATATGGGTCTGAGAAGTTGGGATTTTGGATTCTTATTTAAAGTATAACTTCTACTCTGTATATTATTTTTGTATGGAATCAATTTTATATTTTTTATATTTTATTATCTACAACTTTTATATTCAAAGTTTCTTTTTTGAGATAAAAAAGTAGAAAATAAAACAGATCCCAAAAAATAATAAATAACGTATAAATAAAAGGGATTTTTGTTGGATTAATGGCCCTTATCTCCCTCTAGTTTATTCCTTATCGACCTAGTCATCACGATGCCTAGGTCTCGAGGTTTAGGGTCATAAAATATCTTTGATATTTTATTCTTTTTTCTGTTCTTTATTCTATAATTTTGGCATTAAAACGATATTTTATACAATATTTATACAACAAGGGATGAATGCTAATTTATGCAAATTAAGTGTATCCATATGCATTTACTAGGGTTTTGAAGGTCAAAAGGATAGAATAAAGGTGATAAAATGGAGATTCATCAGGCGGGGATGGTGGTTCATGGAGAGTGGCTACGACAATGCTTGGATCATGATGGTGATGATGGTGGCACGCAGTGGGTAATGATACGCAGGTGGTAGATGCAACACGTAGATCGGGATTATAACACATAAAGCACGATGATTGTCGATGGTCATTTTTTTATATCTTACATATTTGATGTGTATTTTAAAAATATGACGTGTCTTTTACATATCGATTATGTGAATGACTAATACTATTACATATATATATATATAATATTTTTATGTGTATTCTACAAATTTGATATTTATTTTTTTATTTATGAATATATATATGGGTAAAATGTGTATGCCTCCTAGGGGGAGCTAACTTAGCTCCCCCACCCCATTTTTCGCGTGTTTTTTTTATTTTTTTTGAAAATAAAAATTATGTAAATCCATTATTATATCCCTATATTATGTCATTCAAATATCATGCAAAACAGAGATTCCTACGACCTCCATCCAGACAAGGTCGATTTAAAAATCCTGAGACTGTTAAAAAAATGACTGTCTGGATGGAGGCCGTAGGAGTCTTTGTTTCACACGAAATTTTTATGACATAATATAAGGATATAGTGATGAATATTCACAGAAAAAAATTCGAAAAAAAAATAAAAAAATTGAAGAAAATAGGGCGGGGGGAGCTAAGTTAGCTCCCCCTAGGGGGCAGCCCCATTTTCCTCTATATATATATCTTACAAATTTGTTGTTTTTTTTACAAAAGGGTTGCAGATTTTATATAAGTCATCAAAACATAATAATATTGATAGAAAAAACAAAATAATGAATATGTTGCTATGCTGAAATGTAATTTATAAAGAATTGTACAAATTTTACAAGTGGATATTGAATATTGAAGGAAACACAATATTGGCAATGATATTGGTTGGAAACACAACAAATATTTGATATACTACTAATAAGAGTTTCATTTTACAAAAAAAGTATAGAAGCATTACAAAAAGGAAGCACATATTTTTCAAAAAAAAAACATTACATGTTAAAAACATCCACCTCACGTAATGTTTCACGAACACAAATTTGAACATTATCTAAATAAGGTGTTACGAAAAATACAAAAATTAGATTTAGCTAAAATTCGAATTTTGAAATAATAAATTGTATCATAATTAATGTGAAAGAGTGTGTCCAAATACTCTTTTGGGCAAGGAATTTGATTGTATTGCTAGATTTGAATCTAGTAGCTACGATCGTTGGCCTTCCTTATACTTGTAAGGACCATGCCCTATTGGAAGGCTGTCCTGTTTATATATACATATATATATATATTTATTTATATTTATATATTTATATATTTATTAATTTATATATTTATATATATGTATGTATGTATGGGTTAAATGGGGCCGCCTTCTGGTGGGAGCTAACTTGGCTCCCCTCGCCTCATTTTTCCTATTTTTTTATTTTTTTGATAATTTCTTCCGTGGAATTTCATCAGTATATCCTTATATTATGTCATTAGAATTTTGTGCGAAATAGAGACTCCTACAACCTCCATCCAGACAATCATTTTTTAACGGTAACAGAATTGCGAAAATTGACCCCATCTGAATGGAGGCCGTAGGAATGTCTATTTACATGAAATTTTAATGATATAGGGATATATTTATGAAAATTCATGGAAGAAATTTTAAAAAAACTGGAAAAATGAGGCGGCAAGAGCAAGTTAGCTCCCCCATGAGGGCAGCCCCATATATATATATATATATATATATATATATATATATATATATATATATATATAGAGAGAGAGAGAGAGAGAGAGAGAGAGAGAGAGAGAGAGCGAGAGTGAGAGGAAAATGGGGCTGCCCCCTAAGGGGAGCTAACTTAGCTCCCCCGCCCTATTTTCTTCATTTTTTTATTTTTTTTTAAATTTATTTTTTTTGAAATCTAAAATCGTGTAAATTCATTATTAAATCCCTATATTATGTCATTCAATTTTTATGCGAAACAGAGACTCCTACGACCTCCATCCAAACGGGGTCGATTTAAAAAATCCTGTTACCGTTAAAAATGACTGTCTGGATGGAGGCCGTAGGAGTCTCTGTTTCGCACGAAATTTGAATAACAAAATAAGGGATATAATGATGAATATTCATGGAAGAAATTTTCAAAAAAAATAAAAAAAATGATGAAAATGGGGTGGGGGAGCCAAGTTTGCTCCCTCTAGGGGACAGCCCCATTTATCCCATATATATAGGGTTTATTGTGGCTGCCCCTAAGGGGGAGCTAACTTGGCTCCCCCGAGCCATTTCACCCATTTTTTATTTTTTATTTTTTGAAAATTCTTCCGTGAATATTCATCACTATATCCCTATATTATGCTATTAAAACTTCGTACGAAATAGAGACTCTTACGGCCTCCATCCAGACAGTCATTTTTTAACGGTAACAGAATTGCTAAAAATGACCACGTCTGGATGGTGGTCGTATGAGTCTCTGTTTCATACAAAATTGTAATAGCATAATATAGGGATATATTGATGAAAATCCACGGAAAAAAATTTCAAAAAAAATAAAAAAAACGAGGAAAATGGGGCGGGGGAGCCAAGCTAGCTCTCCCTCAAGGGGCAACCCCATTTTACACACACACACACACACACACACACACACACACACACACACACACACACACACAGATATATATCACCACCGTGCTCCACCATGTGCGCAACCGTCATTTGTTGTGGGAAGGAAAAACCCTAGCAAGGGATCTCAACAAAGAGACCAAAATTAGAATGTGGGTTGTCACCTACTATTTTTAGAATGAGACAAAAAGACTAAAATAGGTTTTCAACATTAAATAATTAAGATTAAAAAGGAATTAATTGAATCTGTTGGATTAATTACATACGGATGAGATGGTGGGCTTTCCTTGCACCCAGGAAAGATGCACCTTATTGGATATATTCCCTATATATATATATGTGTGTGTGTGTGTGTGTGTGTGTGTGTGTGTGTGTGTGTGTGTGTGTAAAATGGGTCTGCCCCTTGAGGGAGAGCTAGCTTGGCTCCCCCGCCCCATTTTCCTCGTTTTTTTATTTTTTTTTGAAAATTTTTTCCGCGGATTTTCATCAATATATCCCTATATTATGCTATTACAATTTTGTATGAAACATAGACTCATACGACCACCATCCAGACGTGGTCATTTTTAGCAATTCTGTTACCGTTAAAAATGACTGTCTGGATGGAGGCCGTAAGAGTCTCTATTTCGTACGAAGTTTTAATAGCATAATATAGGGATATAGTGATGAATATTCACGGAAGAAATTTCAAAAAATAAAAAATAAAAAATGGGTGAAATGGCTCGGGGGGAGCCAAGTTAGCTCCCCCTTAGGGGCAGCCACAATAAACCCTATATATATGGGATAAATGGGGCTGCCCCCTAGAGGGAGCAAACTTGGCTCCCCCACCCCATTTTCATCATTTTTTTTATTTTTTTTGAAAAGTTCTTCCATGAATATTCATCATTATATCCCTTATTTTGTTATTCAAATTTCGTGCGAAACAGAGACTCCTACGGCCTCCATCCAGACAGTCATTTTTAACGGTAACAGGATTTTTTAAATCGACCCCGTTTGGATGGAGGTCGTAGGAGTCTCTGTTTCGCATAAAAATTGAATGACATAATATAGGGATTTAATAATGAATTTACACGATTTTAGATTTCAAAAAAAATAAAAAATTTTGTGAAAAGGGGGCGGGGGGAGCTAAGTTAGCTCCCCCTAGGGGGCATACACATTTTCCCCTATATATAGGATTTAATGGGGCTGCCCCCAACATGGCTGCCCCGTCCCCTTATTTCGATATTTTTTATTTTTTTTTCGAAAAATATCGCCATGTATATTCATCCCTATATTCCTCCTATATGTCATTCGAATTTCGTCAGAAACAAAGACTCTTACGGCCTCCATCAAGATGGTGTCGATTTAAAAAATCCTGTTACCGTTAAAAAATGACTGTCTGGATGGAGGCCGTAGGAGTCTCTGTTTTTGACGAAATTTTGAATGGCATATAGGATGGATATAGAGATGAATATACATGATAATATTTTTTGAAAAAATAAAAGAAACAGCGAAAATGACGCGGAGGCAGCCATGTTGGCTGCCCCAAGGGGGTAACCCCATTAACCTCATATATATATATATATATATATATATATATATATATATATATATATATAGGGAAATTATCCAATGAGCCATGTGCCCATTTGAGATGAGATGAGCCCACTCATTTCTTACCATTATTTCCTATCTTTTTGAGCTTAATAAGTATTTGTTTACAAGTGTTATATCATATTCTTACTACTAGTAACTATTTTCAGGAAAAAACCTTAAATTCATACAAAATGATTGTAATATTATTTGTATTACTAGTCTCATTTATATTCTTACTAATGACCATTTCTTGTGAATCTAAGATCTTCTTTATATGAAAATAGTTACTAATAGTAAGAATATGATATAACAACAGTAAATAAATAAGCATTGAACTCAAAATGATGGAAAATGTTGGTAAAATATGAGTGGCTCATCTCAACTCAAATGGGCACAGGGCCCATTGGATAAGCCCTCTCTCTCTCTCTCTCTATATATATATATATATATATATATATATATAGAGAGAGAGAGAGAGAGGAGTGATCTTGTAAGATGGGATTTTATGAGACGTGAGATTCTGGACCACTAGTTTCAACTAGGAGAGAAAGTTAGGAGAGAGAAGACAGAAACTAGTGGTTTAGAATTTCTCATCTCACCAAAATCTCATCTCACAGGATCGGCCCTATATATATATGGGTTCAATGGGGCTGCCCCCTCCCCATTTTCCAGTATTTTTTTTATTTTTTTTATAAAAAATATCACAATATATATATATCCATCTATATATCCCTCCAATATGACATTCAAATATTCTCAGAAACGGAGACTCATATGCCCTCCATCAAGAACAGGTAATCGACTTGTTCTAGATGGAGGGCATGGGAGTCTCTGTTTCTGATGAAATTCGAGTAGCATATTGGAGGGATATATTTATATATGAATATACATGATGATATTTTGCAAAAAAAAATAAAAAAATTATAAGAAAATGGCTAGGGGCAACCCCATTTTCACACGCACACACACACACACACAAGGTGTGTTTCAAATGGGTTTGGGGCTCAACATTTTTGTGATGAGCCATCAACGAGATCCATATGATCTTGATCTGATGGTGCGATGTCTAAAGGGTATTTCGGTTATTTTAACTCATTTAAATTTGAATTCCATTTAATAACATCGATTACCATTTTAGACTCATTTTAATTTGAAAATTTTCATTTATTTCTTTATTTGTCAAATTTTGAATATATTCTTAGCAAATGCAATTTACTGCAGATTTTTATAATGTATAAATTCAATTTTTTAGATTTTAGACTCGATTTTGTAAAAATTAATCCATGCATTTTTTGATATTCACATTCATTAGTTTTCTTGTATATTATTATTATTAGTAAATTTTGTATTATCATTCATTATATGTCATAAGTATCTGTAGTTCTTTGGAGTTTGTAACATTGTATGGATCTTTGTAACTGCTTTGAGTTCCTTCATAAAACTATGTGGTCTCTTTGTAACATTTGAGTGGATATTTGCAACAAAAGTAGACTATTAGAAATTGATAAGATGTAGAAAAAAGATTCGAGATTGTAAATAGTAACCGAGATATGTAAAAATGATCTGAGATTTGTAGAAGATAATTCAAGATTTGTAAATGGCGATTTGAGATTCGTAAAATAACCATGCCCATCCTTTCCCTCTATGATGTTGATGAATCTCCATTTCATCACCTTTAAATTGGCCTTAAAAACCCTAGCTAATGCATGTAAATGGCATAATTTTATACAAATTAACATTCGTTATTTGCTCCATTTATTGTAGATAAAATACAATTTTAATGCTAAAATTATAAAACAAAAAAAAGAAAAGAAAAAAATAAATTAAAATTTTCAAAGGCATTATATGATCTTAAACTCTGAGACCCAGACATTTTGATGGTTGGGTCGACAAGGAATAAAGTAGGAGGAGATAAGGACCAAAAAGACAATAAAACCCTATTCTTTTATTCATAATTATTGCATTTTTTGGACCTATTTAATTTTCTATCTTTATACCTCAAATAAAGATGTACATGAAAGTTGTAGATAATAATACATTAAAAAATAGAAAATTTAATTTACACAAAATAATATACAATGCATTTTTTATACTCAGAATAGAAAGCCAAAACTCAAACTTCCCAGACCCATATATCCTTAATAAAAACTTAATAATATATCAAAATCACCTTTAATTGTATGTAAATTTTAATAAGCTATTTAATAAAGGTGGTTTCATTTAATTTGGAGTTAAGATGTGAAAGTTAGGTTTTGGAACCCTATTGTATACTATACCAGAATAAAATATTTATTTTATTTATTCTTTTTTATTTTTATAATATTATATTCTTATAGTTTTGTAAATATTATTTATAGTATGAGTAAATATTTAGAATAAAAAAACTATAAAGACAAAAATAAAATATCCTATATAAATACATATAAGAAATACCTATACTTATACCTATATATTATATACCTATATATAGGTGTACAAACGACATCAGAAAAAATACAACAAAAATATATTTATGCATCTAAAAGTGAGTTATAAATATATAAATCTAAAATAAAATAATAAAATCAAAAATACAAAAATAAGAATAAAATATATAAAAAAAGATAAATATACCTATAAATGAAACCCTAAAAAGTGACTTGTAATAAATAAAGTCATAAAATAAATAAAAAATCATATTAAAATACTATAGAAAAAAATAAATATTTTTTATTTTATAACTTTCATTTATAAATTCATTTCTATTTATTAATGAATTTATTAATAATTTCAGGGCCGGTTTTTCTTGGTTGGTCCATGTGGGATGAAAAGAACAACCCAATCTACTATTCTATCATAAGAATAGTGTCGTAGTGTCAGTTGGGAGAATTTTAGCAGAAAATTTAGTTTGTTATTTATTTTTGATTTATTTATACTCATAAACTTAATATGTATAGTGTTAAGTACGGGAGAGTCGAACTTAGGAAGGCAAACTGTTTAAAAATAAGGGTGAAATTATATAAATATAAGGTTTTATTGGAGTCCTAATTTTTATTTATTTAAGAATTTTCTGAATTTTAATTGATTTTATGAATTTTATACTATTTTTGTGATTTTAATATACTTATGTAAGAATATAGGTACAATTTTTGTAAATTTATTTTTTGGTTTTAGTTGTGTAGTTTTTATAAGTTTCAAGTATTTTATGATTTTTATTTAATTTTTGAAAATATTTTGTTATCTTTATTTGGTTTTAATGTTGAAAACTATATTTTTATTGAGAATAGATTTTTATTTTTGATTTTAAAAATAGAAAATAGTGAGAAAATATTTTTATTATATTATCAAAGTTTTCATGTATTTTCTATTTTTATTGATTTTTATTATTTAAATTTAAATTTTATTTTTGGTTTATTATGTAAAAGTAGTACAAATATACTCTATGTTACTTTTATAGGATTTTAACAGGTTTATAGATTTTTATATGTTTTTTATATTTTTATGGTGTTTTAAATGATTTATTAAAGATAAAAATGTTTTTATTACTCAAAACTGTATGTAGAGTAAAATATCGTATTTTATATATTTTTATAATATTTTATGTTTTGTATTTTATTTAATATGTATTATAATAGGTATACTCTTATGTACAATGTACGGGTATATCTATATTTATAAGAAAGATAAGAGCACATGATAATAGCCGAAAGTTGGAGGGTGTCGACGAAATTATTCATCACTGCACGTGCTGCTCACGCGTAAGAACTTGTTATTAGACCTGTTACTAGAAATAACCACAACTATTGAGGGCTTAAAGCTAATTCTCCCTAAAATATCTCCTCACACACATGAAATGTGTGTGACTTTGACGAAGCGGTGGGGTGTCAGACTTATTGTGCTAGTGACATGTGGCAGTCATGTGCGCTGGATGGTGCCATATCGAGATGCAACCTGGATTTGCTTGATCTGGTCCGTTGAATTAACTCAGATCGGATGGTCACTGTGTTACGGTATTCGTCCCCAATTTGACCAGCAGGCGATGGACTCGATCTTCCCCCTTTTCTTCGACCAGCTCCAGGCGACGATTCAAGAATGTTGGAAGACCGGCTTAGGAATTATTTCAATGGTTGGAGCGCTTCTTGTCTCTCCATGGCTGGCTGTGCTCAGTTACTTAATACTGTGATCCGTGGTTTGTTGCTATACTGGACAGCTGGCACGCTACTTCCCCTCTCCGCGATTCGTCGGCTGGATAAGTTGTGCGCCAAGTTCCTTTGGGGTCGTAATCGACATGATATCTCTTGGCACCAGATCTGCCTTCCCTGCAGGAAGGTGGGATAGGTCTTTCCTCCTTGTGATCATTGAGGGATGCTATGATTGTGGCATGGACCTGGAGATTCCTAACTGCCGGTACCTCGATTTGGGCGGAATATTTGCATGCTAAGTACCTAAATAGGAGATCCTTTTGGGAGGTCAACACCTCTATTTCCTCTTCCAGAATTTGGCGAATTATGGTTGCTTACAGGTCCAAAATTCGCCCCGCAATCAGGGGCGACTACCCCTCCCCAATCTGGTCCATCTCCTCCAATGGATACTCCTTCAGAAGCGCTTTCGATCTCCTTCGCCCCCGTGGTTCTCCAGTTGATTGGTTTGCTGTAGTGTGGAACAAATACATACCTCCCAGGTGTGCCGCCACCCTATTTCGTGCCATTTCTGGTCGTCTACCCACTCTGGATCGGCTGCGTTCTTTTGGTCTGGATCTCCCCCCCTCGTGCCCACTATGCTCAGCTAGTCCGGAATCCCACGAGCACATTATGCTCTCTTGCCCTTACTCCTCCGCGGTTTAGATTGGCGTCTGCTCGACCATGGATATTGAAGCACCTACTTCGCATCTTCTTGCCGATATCATCCCCTGGATCCGCAATCAGCCCACATCCAAGGTCAGATCAGTAACTGCTGTTCTTATTGGACTAACGGTATGGCAGATATGGAGGGAGAGAAACCTCGCCTGGTCTTCCTCGACTCTTCAGGCCACGGAACGTACCATCGCGGATATTCTTCGGAATTTCAACTAAATCAGATTTTTGTAGGGCCACCGAGTTTTGTCGCGGTATATATCTTGTGTTCTAATTTGATGTTTTCCGTGCTCAGGGAGCCCTAACTGTATGTTATTTGTTCTGTCTTCTTTTTGGAAATATATAGTTTTACCCTTTTACCAAAAAAAAAGCTCCAGGCGACGACAGATTCGCGCACGACGGATTTGATTAGAAATCAGAGCAGATCTCTGAGTTACTGGTATTTCACTTATGATGCTCGTCTCGCTGCTACTCTGGGTTCTTTATTTAGGATAGATTCTCCTCTGAAGTTTGTTGCAGGTGCGTTAGAGAATCAGATGATTCGAAGCTTCACAGCCTCAATTGAATTGACTGTTACTCCTCGATATGATCGACCTCCAGGAACTATGATCGGATAACCACTAATAAAGATCTCGTGCTGCAGATGGTAGATTATCTAGGAACTACGATCGATGGCGTTGTTACTGCTCACTTCAGATATGTTGCTCGCGCACGGATGCTCCTTGTTAAGTACTAGTTTTAGGACCTGCAATGGATAGGACGACTCGGGACTGTCATCTCGGTCTACATGCAAACAAAAGAGGTGAATGGGGAGTTTCAGCGGAGGTGTTGGAATGGAATCTCGATTTTCGATCACCATGATCGGAGAGGACATATACGAGTGATAGAAATAAAATGGAGGGATCGAAAGGAAGATGGAATTGACGATGTGATCAGATGAGTGGGATGTTGATTGGAAGATAAAATTGAGAGAAGGGAGAGAATGAGAAGAGAACAGAGGGCTTGAGATAAGAAGAGACAGAGAAGATGAGGTCTACAGGAAGAAGGAGAGGAGGAGGAATCTAACATGGGAGTTGAAGTGGATAAAGTGAATGTAGTTGCATAAGGAAAGCGGAGCACGGTGGATGATGACCCGAAAAATCTGAGGAACTAAGGTAAAGGAATATCTAAGGTCGTTGCGACCTCAGTCGCTCGAGAAATCCAGATCAACAAGAAAATAAGAGAGCATACCACCAAAACACAAATGAAATCAGAGAAAATCAATAGTGGCCCTGGCCATTGGATTAGCCTGGTATAGCGACCAAGGTCGAACTCAAGGAGCACGGGTTGGCCTTGCGGCCTACGAAGTAGTCAAAAATAATAACAAATAAAAGAAAATTATTTTTGGTGGGTTTTTAATATTTTTATATTTTTTTGATTTTTAAATAATAAAGAAAATATGAAAACAAGTGAAACAAGCAATTTCACACAATTATTTATTCACTCAAAATTAATCCAAGAATTCAAACAAAAATATTTTTATGTTTTTTTATATTTTTTTATGTTTTTGGTGAATTTTTGGCAATTTTCTGATTTTTATAGAATTTTATAAAAATGAAACAAACCAAAAACAGAAACACAATGTCCAGTCAGACTTTAAAGACCAAAATAAAATGTATAATGATCTCTACAGAGCCTGGAGGTAATTTTCTTGGAAACTAGAAATAAAAAGGAAAATTCAGGAAGAAAGTTTATTATTTTTTGGTTTTTAATGATTTATTAGAATTTTTATGAGATTTTCAATGTTTTTTAATTTTTATAATTTTTATAAGTCCAAAAATCACCAAAACAGGTCAAAAAATCAAACATACTAAAATAAACAAAATCTAATTTTTTTAGGATTTTTAAAGATGTTTTAATATTTTTTTTCTGAATTTTGTATCTGGACAGTAAGAAAAATGAGTGTTTTTGAATTTTTTAAAATAACAAAATGGCTCCAAAAATTTCCCAAACTTCAGTGAAAATTCTACACAGTGCCAGAAGCCACGTGTCAAATTTTCACTTAATTTGGAGTAGATTTGATATTTTATTCAAAATAATCAAGAGCCCATAGTCATAGAGACCTGATCGTAATAAAAATATCTCTGAGGGCCTAAAAATAACAAGAACGAAAACCCAGGGGGTACAGGTGCAAAATGTCCAAGATCTCACGTGCCACGCGCGTGATCTGGGCACTCAGGGACCTTTTTGTAATTAACTTAAGTCCCTAGAGCTATTAGTAACACGTACTAAAAGTCCAGAGGCGAAAGTATAAAAAGCCCACTAGATTCGGCACATGCGGAAATAAAGCATTCACAGGGGTAATGTGCAAATATCTAAAAAGATTTTTCAATCAATAACCATCATAAACAACAGGCCCATCCATGCAATTTCACCAAAAATACACGTGTCGATGCGTGTGACCACAACGTACAGGGGTGGAAATGAAATTAACAAAAACTACGAGGTCCACTACGCAATTTTACCAAAATAAATGAACTAGAGTCGATATTTACAGGACTAAACAATAAAACAAAATAAAAGGGGGTCCTAAGTGATATTACCCCATTTATTTATCCGAGGGCTGAGATGACGCTGCGTGGCGAATCTGACGGTGATGGTGCGCTGCGCCTCAGCAAAGGAACCCTCGCTCTGATCCAACGGTGGAGAGTGCGCCACGTGGGGGAATCGGCGATCGAGAAGCGGCGCGGCTAACCCTCGCTGGATGGAGGGTGGAGAAGGGGCCACGTGTCTGATCGGACGGTGGCTGCTGGCCTCTTCTTCACCCTGATCGGACGGTCCGCGTCTAATCTGGCAGGTGAAGGCGGAACGGACGGTCGAGGAAGGTCCAGGAAGAACAGATGGCCGACGGGGTTCGCCGGCCCAGAGCTCGCGCAGTAGACCTCCTCGGGGGCTGCTGATGATCGGAGAAGAATCGCCGGAGCCTCCCGCGTCTGAAGAACTCCTCCGATGGTGCCGAAGAGCTCCGAGAAGCCCTGGCGATAACGGCGGAGCTCAAGCTCCTGTGCTGGATGTGGGGGACCTCAGATGGTCCTCCTATGACCTGCAAAACTACACAGAAGCACTCCTGGGTCGAGGGCAAAGTGCCTCGACCCGGTTAGAGGTGATGGGGATGGTCGGTGCGTCGAGATGGGGGAGCTCCGGCGAAGCGACGACGGTGGAGCTCCAATCCTAGTTCCTGTCCGAACTGGGTTGAACGAAGGTGTGGAGAACGTTGCATGGGAGAATGGCGAAGGTGGAGACCGATGATCGAATGGGTAGTGGGTATGGTCGGAATCGAAGGTCGATGGTGAACGGGTGATTTGGGGGTAAACGGAAATTACAGAGATACAGAAGGAACTAAGGTTACCTGATGGTCGATGTCGACTGGGGACGAGCCGATGAAGCTCTAGGTCCTAGCCTCGAGGGTCGTCGATGCCCGAGGCTCGAGCACCATGTCTGGGCGGCGCACGGCGGCACTAGGTCGCCGGATCGATGGTCCGATCACTCCCTCCTCACTGTGACACTACCCTCAGCTTGCTGTCACTCAGGCGAGAGCAATGGAGGTCCTGGGGTGGAGAATGCGGAGCCAAAAGATGAGTGAAGGCGCGGGCGGAGCTGATGCTATATACAGCTAGGGGTCCGGCTAAAGGGAGTTCAGGCGAGCTGATCGGAGCGCGGATCCCCAAAACCCACCCCGGGCGTGGATCAGGGTTGATCAAGGTCGGATTAGGACCCGGGGTTAGCGGATTTGGATCTCGGATCGAGGTGCAATAATTAGGAGAAGTTGGGTCAAAAACTCCGATCCGGAGGACTGTGGTCAAGGGGGGAGTTGACCGGGGGGTCAACATCCCCCGTGGGCCAATGGGATGCGGCCACGTCAAAATGATTTGGAAATTCAAAATAAAATAGAAAATGGCCGAATTTCACAAAAGTAAAAAAATGAAAAATGTTTCTTTTATTTTAAACTATTTTTTTGTGATTTTTAATTATTTTTAGGAAATAAAAATTAGGTATTTACAAAATAGTACTATATACATAGGTATATACAATATAGATTTTTAATTTTTTATTTTTAATTAATTATTTTTGTGTATTTTTATTCCAATTTTATATTTTATTTATTTACAAGATGAAATTTGGAACATTTTGGTGTTTTTTTTATTTTCATTATTTATTCACAAGGGTTAGATAAATAGTTATATACAATTATATACATGGTCTATATACAAAGTTTATTTTGATTTTCATTTTTGTTCTTTTTATTTTATTTTTGTTTTTATGATTTTTATTTTATTTAATTACATAATGAAATATAGAGTATGTACAATTTTTATGGGATTTTAATTTATTTATTTATAGGGGTAAATAAATATATAAGTGGGTCTATGTACATGATGAATATATACAAGGGTGAAAGCATTTTTGTTTTCTTTTTGATTTTCTCATTTTTATTTTAATTTAATATTTACAAACATATACAAATATATACAAGCACATTTTTATTTTGATAAGAGGAAAATATTTTTATTTTATTTACATGTATATTTACACACATGAGCTTCCTTATCTCTCTCTACTTTGGCTTTTATGCGGTCAGGCCCATGCTGAGCCCTCCCTTGGGATTAGGTCGCTCAATATTTATTCTAAATATCTCCCTCTTTTTCTTTTGTCTCTTTATTCTTTTATTTATGCACAAAAACATGCTAATTATTATATTTTACACAATGCATGTCAAATGATAGTTATTGATATTTACATAAATCTATATGTGTTTGACAAAGGTTTTGTAGCTAAAATAAAAGAATAAAGAGTGATGAATGGGTATTCATCACCCCCTATACTTAACTTTGCTAGTCCCTTAGCAAACACTTATTTGAAAAAGAAGTGAAAAAGAAAAAGAAAAAGAGGAGAATATGCATGGATCAAGGTTGATTATTAAACTTGCCTTCATTAAATTGAAATATGGAGCTTGATCAGATCTTTGGATTATTAATGTGTCGAAACCTTAATTGGACTTAAGTTTAAAACTCAACAACCTCTAAGTTCCACTAATCTATAATCAGGACTCCTCAATAATCCAGATCAGAACAAGTCATCATACACAAACCCTGAAGACTATGAGTCTTTCCTTGTACTGTGAATGTGATATATAAGCTCTCCACCTCAGAAATGGCAACTTGACAACCCTCCCCAATAAGGTAACTCTATGACCTCAATCTGGCCACTCTTTCCTCGAGGAGCGGGGTATTCCCTTCTAAGTTCTAGTTCAACCAGCTCAAGAAGAGGGAGAAGAAGAGAATGGACCATGGCCAGTGTAGCCATGTATCCTTGGGAGCTCAACCAATGTAGCTAAGTCTCCCTGCTGCAAGCTACATAAGGTGGAATCCACAAGTCTTAAGCTTTGCTTATTGCACTATATACATACTCCGGTGGGATTATCATTTTCTCTCAGACCCACCACTTTTTTGGAGTTATTTTCTTTTTACATTTTTTTTCAAGTGCATCTATACAATATATACATGTGCAACATATATACAAGGAGTTTTTCCTCTTGAGCCAGTAGACTATCCCTCTTTTGAAGCATTATTGCAACCCACAACTCCTGTCGTTAGACCTCATGGCAACCAGACCAAGTTGAGACGCACTTCCTTCACTAAAAGAAGAAGGGAGGTACCTCCTAGAAGTACTACCCTCATATGCTACCCCAAGTCAAGGAAGACTGCCTCCTCACCACCTCATCCGTAGAGAGCTCGGTGCTAAGTACGGGTCCAAGTAAAGCCATTGTCTATGTGAGTCATGTGTGTGTTGTTAAGTGCTCTACTTAGGCTCATTGAGATGACATGTGATCATAGCCTAGTGGACTCAAAGAATTAAGTCACCATGGACCTGAAAAGCCTTAACCCTAAGTCCTATAAGGTTCCTCTTATGATTAGGTGGATTAAGATCTTAATCAAGCTCCATTTCCCAATTTAATTCCAGGCTAGTTTAAATATAAACTATAATCCGGGAAAAACTATACAAGTATATACAAAGATGCTATTTACACAATATTTACACAAATGCAAAAAATTTTTGAAAAATGTTTGGAAACCATAGATGTATGCATGAATGCAAGTTTTGCAAAATATTTACATAAATTTACACAAGATTTTTTCAAACTTTTGATTTTCAAAACATTTTGGAAAAATTTTGTACTATATACATAATTTTGATATGCACATATTCACACAAACTTTACACAAAAAGTTTTTGAAAACATTTTACAAAAGTAATTTTTACAATAGCTATGTATGTGCAATAAAAGAATGTTTATTTACAGGGAAAATTTTTAATTTTTATGGATTTTTAGGTTTTTAGTTTTTAGCGATTTTTATTTATTAACACACTCACACATAGTACGAGTTATGGCTAAAGTATATATGAAATATATACACACCCCCTATACTTAGCTCGAACGATGTCCTCATAGTCAAGAGCGATGAAGAAGACATAACTCGTGCTTAGTATAGGGAAGTGAAAATGAAGGCTATATACAAAGACGAATGAATGAATAGAAATCAAGAGGGTCTCGGCTTTTCCCCCTATACTTAGGATCAAATAATCCTAAGTATAGCAGGCTGTACACAAAGGGAAAACTGAGTGAAGAATGTACAAGGTCTACCCCCCTATACTTAGGGTAAAATATCCCTAAGTATAGGCAGCAAAAATAGGGGTAGAATGAATCAAAAGAATACCCGAGAGTCTTACATCCCCCCTATACTTAGGGTAAAGTACACCCTAAGTATAACATAATCAAAGGATGAGAAAAGGGATGTGGGACTAAAGAATGGAATGATATGGACATATGGATCTATACAAGTCGGGAGAACAATGATAATCAGGTGTGAGATGCAATAGATGTGAGTCAAGAGACCACATCTCACGCAAAGTGAATAGGGGCAACATCAACGACCCACGGCTCATGATCTAGAAATGGCTTGAGCACTCTCAGAAGACAACTCAGATATATCGATACTTCCATTGTCGTGTACCTTTCTCACAAGATACGGTCCCTTCCATTTGCTCTGTAGCTTCCCTGGAAATAGACGAAGCCTAGCATCAAACAGCCATACTCTCTGTCCAGGCTCAAAATGCTTGTGGCTGATGTGAGAATCATGCCACTCCTTCACTCTCTCCTTGTACTGTAAGCTGTTTGAGAAGGCGGTATCACGAAGCTCCTCCAAGGCTGCTAACTCTGCCCTCCTCTAGTCTCCTACACTATCTGGATCCAAAAGTATATCTGTGACTACCTAAAGTGACCTGTGTCTCAACTCAACAAGTAAATGGCATGGCTTGCCATAAACGAGGCGAAAGGGAGATGTGCCCAAAGGTGTCTTGAAAGACGTCCTATATGCCCACAAGACCAAGTCGAAAAGCTGTGACCAATCCTTTCGGTCAGGGCGGACGACTTTCTGCAGAATAGTCTTGATCTCTCTATTCGATACTTCGGCTAGACCATTCGTCTGTTGATGGTATGGAGTGGTAACTCGATGGTTTATACCGAACTCGCTAGCAAGGACCTTCACCTGGTCGTTGATGAAATGAGACCCCCCGTCAGAAATCAACACTCGAGGTACCCCGAACCGTGTAATGATATGATTCCTCAAAAATCTGCAAACTGTCCTGGCATCTGCGGTTCAGGCGGGGATGGCCTCAACCCAACGACTCACATAATCAACGGCCAACAGAATGTACTCAAATCCCTGACTCTTAGGGAATAGACCCATGAAATCGATGCCCCATGCGTCAAAAACCTCACAGAAGTGAATGGGCTGCATCGGCATCATATCACATTGTCCACAAGTGCCCATCCTCTGACAGCCAGTACACCTCTTCACGAACTCATCAGAGTCCTTGAAGAGGGTAGGCCACCATAGGCTGGATTGAAGCACTTTCTGTGCCGTTCTCCTCCCAGAGTGACGTCCTCCTGCGTCAAGCTTGTGGCAGTAAGTGAGGACGCTATGGTGCTCCTCCTGAGGAATGCACCTACGCCAGACGCTATCCCCTCCTTCGTGGTAAAGGATGGGATCCTCCCAGTGGTAGGACTTGGCCTTCGCGAGGAAGGTCTCAAACCTCTACCTGGGCCAATCTTGTAGAACTTTCTTAGCAACAAGAAAGTTCACAATATCGACGTACCACAGGAGAGAGGCGATAGCAAGGATCGCCTCATCTGGGAAGGTCTCACAAATAGGGACAATCTGCTCAGAATCCTCAAGATGCTCTAATTGGGAGAGATGGTCTGCCACCACATTCTTGACTCCAGGCTTATCCTTAATCTCTATGTCAAACTCCTGGAGTAGAAGGATCCATCTAGTCAACCTGGCCTTGGCATCCTTCTTTGCCATTAGGTACCTGATGGCGGTATGATCAGTATACAAGGTCACTCTAGATCCAATAATGTATGATCTGAACTTATCTAGGGCGAATACTACGGCTAGCATCTCCTTCTCTATGACTGTGTAGTTCCGCTGCGCGGAATCCAATGTGCAGCTAGCATAGTGGATAGCAAATGGAACTCCATCCCTCCTCTGTCCCAGCACGGCCCCCACGCCAAAATAGGAGGCGTCCGTCATGATCTCGAATGGGAGAGACCAATCAGGCGGATGGAGAACAGGAGCCTCAACATCACATCTCTTGAGAGTCTCGAACGACGAAAGACACTTGTCATCGACAAGGAACTCGGTGTCTTTCGTCAGCAGGTCAGACAACGGTCGGGCAATCCTACTAAAGTCATGAATGAATCGCCGGTAGAAATCGACGTGCCCCAGGAATGACCGTAACTGCCGCTAGTTGGACGGTGATGCGAGTTTTCTAATGACATCTACCTTGGCCGGATCAACCTCCATGCCCCTGTTGGAGATGATGTGGCCAAGCACCGTCCCTTGAGTCACCATGAAGTGACTCTTCTCCCAAGATAGCACCAAGTGAACCTCTATGCATCGTTGAAGGACTCGGTCTAGGCAGTCAAGACAGGAGTTGAATCCGTCGCCGTAAACCGAGAAATCATACATGAAGACCTCAAAGCACTCCCCTACCATGTCCGAAAAGATCGACAGCATGCATCTCTGAAAAGTCGCAGGGGCATTGCATAGCCCAAATGGCATGCGTCGGAAGGCGTATGTGCCGAAGGGACATGTAAAGGTAGTCTTGTCCTGGTCCTCGGGAGCGATGGCCACCTGGTTGTAGCCCGAGTACCCATCTAGAAAACAGTAGTGGCTCTTCCCTGCCAGTCTCTCAATGATCTGATCTATAAAGGGCAGGGGGAGATGATCCTTCTTGGTGGCCTGGTTGAGTCGTCTGTAATCCACGCAGACTCGCCAAGAAGTGGGTACCTGTGTAGCAATCTCCTCTCCAGACTCACTGACCACTGTAGTGATGCCCGTTTTCTTGGGCACCACATGCAAAGGGCTGACCCACTTGGAGTCGGAGATGGGGTAGATAAAATCGGTGCTCCACCATTTCGATATCTCCTTCATGACAACCTCTCTCAGATTCGGGTTCAGCCGCCGCTGGAACTCACGCGACGGCTTCGCCTCATCCTCGAGATAGATATGGTGGGAGCACAGGGCCAGACTTATCCCCTGGAGATCTGCTACGCTACATCCTATCGCCTTGCGGTTCTTTTCAAGAACCTCCATCAAACGGGATTCCTGCTCTTCAGTCAAATCAACGGAGATAATGACTGGGTACATCTCATGCTCACCCGCAAGGAACCTATACTTCAGCGACGCAGGAAGCGGCTTCAACTCTGGACAACTGGGTGCTGGTGGATCTGGCCTCTGAAAACTCTGCGTGAAGGCTGCCAAATCCGCATGGGAGAACTGAAACTCTCTGTCACTCTCTGAATCTGGAGAAGGCTGCCCTGATGGACTGTCTCTTCTCTGCTCGGCATCTACCTCCTCCCTAGCTGTAGGCTCAGTGGAAGTCAGATCTGGTATGTAATCACTAAAATCTGCCCAGTCAAAATCTGACTTCGAGGGATCTGTGTCATCAATAGTGGCCTCAGTACCACCATCATCACAACAGAACTCATTATCGCGATCGAGAACCGGCTCTGCTGCCTCAAAAGTATCCTGGACCAGGAATGCGCTCTCCAAGCTCTCCTCTGCTGTCGTCTCTGCATCAGCGGAATCTGAATGTGAGAGGATGGCCTGTGCTGCTGGGTCTGCCCAAACTGCCTCGTCATCTGTGATCACAAAGTCGCAGTCTTGGTGGATGTCTGGCCCGGCATCTGTCATCTGCTCTGTATCTGAAGTAGCCTCTGAGCATGCTCTGTCTCTGGCTCTGCTGTCCTCGTCCGTCTCTATTTGTACACTTTCACCCTCGACGCGAAAATATACTGATGAATACTCATTCATCACTCTTTATTCTTATATTTTAGCTACAAAAACCTTTGCAAATGCATGTATATAGTTGTAAATATCAATAATTACCAAAAGCATGCATTGTGTAAAAATCAATAATTAGCATGTTTTTGTGAAAAAATAAAAGAATAAAGATCTAAAAGAAAAAGAGGGAAATATTTAGAATAAATATTGAGCAACCTAACCAAGGGAGGGCTCAGCATGGGCCTGACCACATAAAAGCCAAAGTAGAGGGAGATAGGGGCTCATGTGTGTAAATATTTATGTAAATAAAATAAAAGTATTTTCCTCACAAAAATAGACTCAAATTGGCTTGTAAACACTTGTATATATTTATAAATATAAAAACAAAATAAAAATAGAAAAATTAAAAAGAAAATAAAAATAGGCCACTTGTATATATCCACCTTGTATATAGACCACCACCTCTATATTTATTTAGCTTTGTAAATAAACAAAATTAATCTCCAAAATTTTTGTAAATACTCTACATTATATAATGTAAATAAATAAAATAAAAACAATTAAAACAAAAATAAAATAAAAATAACAAAATTAAAAACATAAAAATATATTGTAAATATACCATGTATATAAATGTACATATGTATTTATTTCACCTATGTATATAAAAAATAAAAATAAAATAAAAATATCTTTTTATTCCTTATTTTATAATATAAGTAAATAAAATATAAAATGGGAATAAAATTGTATAAAAATAACAATTAAAAATCAAAATTAAAAACCCTATATTGTACATATACCTATATATAGCTATATAATGTAAATACTTTATTTTTATTTCGAAAAATTAATTAAAAATCACAAAAAAATAGAAAAAAATAAAATAAATATTTTTCATGTTTTAAGTTTTTATTAATTCGATCATTTTCTATCTCAAAATAAACAAACAAGTAATTGGTGCTTGGCGGCTTCTGATTGGTCCACGGGGGTTTGTTGACCCCGGTCAATTTCCCCCACGGACCCTCTTCCCCGCGGATCTGGGTGAATGACCCAATTTCTCCAATTATTCCCCACCTGATCCGACAACCAAATGCCGTAACCCCGGGCCCCGATTAATCTTCGATCATCCAGGACCCTCGCCCGGGGTGGGTTTGATGGATCCGAGCTCCGAGCGACACACCCGACCTTCACCTTCCCGGATCCCTAGCCATATAAAACCTCAGCTCCGGCGAGCATTTCACGCATCTTTGGATCTCCCCCTCGTCGCCTGTGACCTCCTCCACCTTGCCTGAGTGACAGCGGAGCTTGTGGGAGTTGCAGCGAGGCCCGGGAAGCCGGGAGCCACTGATCCGGTGGTCTTCACCGCCGTGCGCCGCTGCGAGCGCGCCCAGCCTCGGGGAGATGACGCCCCCTTGCAGGCAATGACCCTGGAGCTTCTTGAGCTCCAGCCCAGTCGACAGCGTTCACCAGGTAATCGTTTTAGCCCGTAGATTAGTGTAGGTTTAGGTTTTTCTGATTTCAGTAGAATAGCTCCGCTGCCTCCACTCTTCGTTTCCGGCCACCCATCCACCTATCCGACACCGCCATCACGCTCATCAGACCCCTCTCCACCTTCTCCGACCCTTCACTCCCCCAGGCTCGCCCCGGAGCAGGAACCTCGGCTCTCACCCGCCGCCGCTCGCCGGAGAGCCCTCATACCGACGCACCAGCCACTCTTTTTCCGCTCTGACGGGTCGAGGTAGTTTGCCCTCGACCCAGCTCTCTTCCTGTGCAGGTATCACGCTCATTCGACTTCTTCTGGAGGTCGAAACTCCAGAGCACAGCAGCTCCAGGCCTTCTGCTTTGTCGGAGCTCTCTGGAGTTCCCTGCCTTCATCGGAGCAGCGCATCAGGTGCAGAACTTCACGACGGATCTTTCCCGCACCTCAGGAGCAGCAGACGAGGTCCACCGTGTGCGCAGAAAGCCGGCGAAGTTCGCCGGCCGCCAGTTCCTCCAGGACCTGCGTGTACCGTCAGATCGGCCTCGACGCTCCAGATTAGATCTCGTCCGTTCATTCACAGAGCAGCACTGACTGCTAGATCTTCCAAGGTTCGATCGCCACCGTTGAGCCAGCGAGGTTAAGCCACGACGCATCTCAGCCGTCAGATCTAGCACGTGGCTTCGCCTCCTCCATCCGATCCGAGCCAGGACCCCTTCGCAGCCCCACGACGCGTCTCAGCCATTTGATCATCCACGTGGGAGCATCCTAGCCATCGGATCGCGCCGAGGGCCCCTTGAGTGTGCGGCGTGCAGTCCTACCCGTCCGATCTGCCACGCGTCGTGCATCCATCCCTCGAGATTTTAATAAGGGGTAATTGTTCTTAGGCCCCCTTTACTTTTCGCATTTACTTTCTAGTCCTGTAAATACGTAGTGTAGCTCTTTTATTTTTGTAAATTTTGCACTGTGGACCCTTCTTTCTATCATATTTGCATTTATACCCTTGCCAGTTGTGGACACGTGCATCGACACGTGATATTTTGGTGTATTTGCATTTTTGGTCCTGCCTTTTCGCCCTGTTACGTTTTGTATTTTTATTAATAGGAATTGCAATTAGGTCCCCCCAGGCCTGAGTCACGTGTATCGTGCGTGGCCCGGGGGGTAATTTGCGTTCCTTACCCTATACTTTCCAAGGTTGTTATTCCAGGGACCCAAAACTTTGTTATAATTGCAGATAGGTCCCTATGCACTGTTGCTTTATTTTGATTTTTGAATAAAATAGCAAATCACCTTCAAATTTAATGAAAATTGGACACAAGGCTCCTGCCATGATGTAAAAGTTTCTATAAATTTTGGAGACATTTTAGACACTGTTTGATATTTTAAAAATTCAAAAACACGTATTTTCTTCACTGTCTGATTTGAAAAATCACAAAAAAATATTAAAATTCGTTTAAAAATTACAAAAAATTACTTAATGTTTGTCTTTGCTTGCTTTATTTTCTAGCCAACTTTGGCTATTTTTCATTATCTAAAACACCTAAAAATTGAAAAACACTCAAAATCTCATAACAATTCTAGTAAATAAATTAAAAAC